>JASDQU010655009.1:13548-27870 GCA_032191745.1 Picea mariana | reverse complement strand
AAGGCCTCAAAATGGCCCCGGAAGTTAAAAACTGCTAAAAATAGTAAATTACCAAAATTGCCAGAAACATGTTTTGGGCCAGTTGGAGAAGGTGGGTGGCCACCGATATCCACCTGGATCACAGATAGTCTTTCTTTCTCCTTCAATCCATATTTTGTGCGGCACTACGTCTCTTTCTTTCCAAACAACTTAAAGTTTGTGAGAGGCTCCACCTCTACCACTTGCTGATGATAATTTCAAATGGAGGCACAATCAATCTGTGGCTCAATCTTCCACGCAACATCTTTGCAGACACTAAAAACGCACACAACAAACTCTACTCACATATTTGACAACGATAGTGGTGGAATCTCTCTGATTCCAATACGGAAGGCAGCGATGGGATGCTCCTCCAGATGGGAAGCTCAAACACATAGTGTATGAGGGGTGATTTATACAAATCTCATGGCAGCGATCTCGCAAGTTCGATTCTCTATTATGTGTTCCTTCATGCAGACAGTTTGGTCCACTGATAGTTTCATAAGAACCAATCACATGCATCAATTCGCAGGCTCAAAGATTCTCCTCTCTGATTTACAGCGGCCCCGATCAACACCATATAAATCTCTCTCTTATCACAACAACAACCAACACAACAATTTTCAAACCAATTATTCTCACATCAATTTGTAGGCTCGAAGATTCACGTCGGGTTCACCACTTGCAAGTTTCCTTCACACGCAGAATTCCTACTTTCCATGAAGTATTTCTCAAAAAAATGGTGCTTAATTGCGACATGCATCAAGACGCGATCTCTTTTCTTTCAACTGCAGGAACAACACTTTCTTCACAAAATTAGAGCATCTCACAACTCTCCACCACAAGGGTGCTTTCTATCCACATGTCTGTCTTCAAGACTCAGATACAAAGATAAAAATCATAGATCAACCACACACTCACACATTGACTATAAATCCATTACATATATAGTTGTAGAATAACAAACTGACTCTAGAACAAACTCCTATAAAGTAGGATCTCAAACCATTCTCGTGCAGACCCCCCTTTTCTCCTAAGGGTTACGTGACCTCCCGGTTTAGGATCGTTCAAGAAACTGGGTCTGATTGACTCTTCNGTTCAAACCTCAAGCCAAATGGGTGCTAGCTCTTCTCTGGCTAAGCCCTTTCCTTTATGTGACCACGGTTGTGACCACTCGCCTGATCAAAAGGCGCATCGCGACTTCGCGTATCAGGTCTTTGCATGTGAGTCACACCAACTCTCCCGACCTCTGAAATCCTGACAAGAGCCTAACGCGTGCTAGCCCCTCTATTCTCCTTCACTGATGTGACCCTTTGCTATGACCATGGATCAATATTCTAAGCCCGTCACAATTTCACGTATTGGGAACTCCCGATAGGATTCACCTCCGTCCTCCCAAGGTTTGAACTCTCGATATCTCCCTAGGAAACCAATGGTCCAGATCTCTCCTTGATCCGACGGCTCATATCAAATTGCAAACTCAGATTTCGCAAGTTCCCAGAACTCCTACTCCTGATATCCCGAGTTGTGAACTCTCGACAAGACCACATCTACAGTTCAGCTCCCTCCTTCGATCCACAATTATGATCAAATCATGATTCACAAGTTCTTATAACTTTGCCTTTGAATTCTCTGAGTCACGAGTCACGAAAAACTGATCTCTCACCACGTATCCCCCTTGATGGACGGTTCTGATGATTTCAAAAATTTCGCAACCCCGCTCCTCCTATATACTTTCAGGACTTATCGCTAGTGCACTTTACCTTGATCGGGCGGCTACAATTCTTTTGTGCTCAGAATGAATGGTTGAGATATTTCCCCCTCTGCACTTACTCCTCGTTGTCTGGACGCTGATCAGACAGCCCATATATTTCCTTCTAAGCTTACGCTTTCTTGAGACTTAGAATATTTTGGAAGGATTCAAAGGCTTTGACCTCTGTCCTTCCTGCGAGTCCATTTCTTGGATCTCATTAACACTTATGAAAAGTGTTATTCCTCCTAAGCTTGGTCTCGTGAAGACTTGGACTTCCCACACACTACTTGCGTTTCAGGGATTTCGATAACTCGGATCCGAAGGATTTCTCGAAGAGAAATTCCTCTCACCCTCTTGGCGTTCTCCTTTTTTGGTTCTTTGACTTCTTGCAAAGTCCCTTCAACACTTAATCAAATCTCGGATCTGTGCACTCCTTGCACCAATCTTTATGCAAGGTTCAAATTCTTGCAAACGACTATGCTCGCCTTGCACCGTTCTCTTTGCACTCCTTGCAAAGGGAAGTTTCGTGTTATCTGTTCTGAGCTTCGGAACCTGTTACAAGGGAAAAACTCTTTATGGCCAAGGGTAAACCACAACAGATAGGTATGACTGTAGAAATCAACGCAATTCCAACATATGCTATATAAACTAATCTGCAATATAAGAAAGAGGCCTACCTCGATCCAACGTTTGATGATGTTCCACTGTTGAGCACTTTGACCCAAAGCTTTATACCTGTAAGGAGCTCTCAACAAACAAGCAGAGCAAATATATAGTGATAATATAAAAGGGGTTAGCACATTAAATAGCATAATCCATTAATAAACATTACAAACACGCCCAGGGATAATAATCATAAATTTGCAAGATATCAATAGGATGGGAAAGGAGTATTTCTATTAATAATTGATCAACAGAAGTGACAACGATACAGACTTCTGTGTTGGCACAGTTCGAAACCAATAAACCAAGTTCCTTCCAATTGGGTCTCCACCACGTCAATCCTCCACCAAAGGCAAACTCATAGGAAAGAGGCAATGAGGTCCTCTCAACAATAGGGAAAGAGCTTGGGGGTTGAACACTATGTTCAGACTTGAGGTACAGAGGGATGCAGATTCAATATGAAGTAATTTCTCTAGAGTAAATTTGCTCTCAAAGTTGAATGCTTTCTCCTTCTTTTCCATAGGTCAAAATTGTGCTCTTATAGCCTCCAGGGTGCAACTGAAGGGTCGAGTCGGAACATTTCCAATATATGGAAGGCCAAGGATTAGAGATATCCTGTTGTGACATGGAAACCTGACCTCTTTTTGTATTTTCTGGAACAAATCCCGATGTATGCGGGTTGTAGTGGATCAGCAAGCGTATACGCATCTTGCATAGCATATAGGGAGTGCATATGTGGAAAAATGTATATTTTTAGCTCTGGATTCATCAAAAGAGGATGATAAGTCTGCATAGGGAAATGGAAAAAGGCCCTCTGTGCAAGATATCAATGGTGAGAAAAATCTTGCTATAACAGATGCCCCCTAATGTGTGAGATCAGAGGAGTATCTGCGATGGCCGAAAAACATTATAAATAACCTAGAAGTGGAGTGGTAGAGAACAAGTTGGACGAACTCAATTACTCATTACATTATGTACTGACTTTGCATACATGGCTTCCAAGAATACAATGTAGATCCATGTGGAAAATATACCAAACAAGTGTTCATGGCCATGAACAGGCAAATACAAATGTGGTTACATGCCAAAAGTTGTCATAGTCACGAACAAGGCCCGGTGAAACTAGTCTCAAAATCAATCTGAAGATATATGTATACCACGGAGTACAATCTGATCTCCCATGATCACTAAAGTCAAATAGGTATTGGTCCAATGAAGAGGAAGCAACAGCTCAGGAAAGATGCAGCCAGATAGTGATGTCTTCAATTCTTCTACACTATCCGCCAAGGGTGCAAGTGTACATCATGTGAATAAATGAGTTGAGGTCGAACACGATGAGACATCATTTTATTACTGATCATTGAGGTATACCGTTAACAAACACGAGACAACCTACCAATAATGAAAGTAGGTATCAAGGCACCGAGTACATTTCTACAAGAGTGAATAAAAGAGTTGGTGTTGAACGCTTGAGAAATCCATTGATTAGGAGACATTGATTTATTCTCATCTATCAATGGCGAGAGAGCCTACCACTAATGACTGCAAGCCTCACGGTACTTCTAAAACTCTATGTCCCCTATCTAGAATAAATGAGCTGAAGTCGATGGAAAGAGACCCGCTCAAAGCAGATCATTGAGGCATCTCTCATCAGTCAGTATGAGGAACAAAGCAGGAGCTTCATGATTTGGTGGAGATCAAACGAAGAACATGTTCATGAACCAAGGACCATGTGCATCTTTCGCGTGTGCCAAATGCAAGCGATACACAAAAAAGACCCTCTGAATAGAAGCCAATGATGAAAAAATGCTGACAAAGGCAAGAAAACTACCAATAAGGCTAATGGCATCTAAGACATTGCACGAATCCCAAAGTGTTAATAGATGTCTTACCGTCGAACACAAGGGAAACCACCCAGTCAACGACCAATGATGAAGTGTCAATTGTTGGGTTCAAGGTGGCATACCAGTGATGAAAGTAGGGCCAGGGTGCATGATAAGACCAAAGTATCATGTGATTCTAATACAAAACTGAGGGTATGGCCGACATACGAAGTCAAGATTTCTGAGGAGTGGCTGACACAGGTTGATAGACTTCCTTTGAACAAGAGCATGATATATAAGATGGACTCGGACAACATGGACTCAATGATGTGACAATTAGATACAGGAGGCATCCATAATGTTCTCTGTAGGGACTGGAAGAGTAACCAGTCGGTAGAGAAACTTTTGTAGCAAGATGAGCTTCCTAAGGCCATGCTAAACCCAAAATTATGATGACACAAGTACTCAATAACTTTTTTCTTTGTTCAAAGGCGACACAACTGCTGCCAATTATAATATAGTACTCCCTTCCCGCCCGTCTTTTTTTTTTTTTTCATAACAAATGAATGCTATGATACAAAGGAGGGAACGAGTGTTGCAAGTAAGCAAAACCAGTTCCAGCAGTGGAACGTACCTATGCTTAATGAAAGGGAATGTGTGCGGAAGATGGACACTCGGGGTGATGTTCCCTCCAGGGTATAGGGTGTCAAATTGCGAAGGATATAAACAAGGCTCTTCTTGGTTGAGGATGCAAATTGCTTAGGCAATAGTTTATAATGCAAAGCGAGAACCAGCTAAAGGCTCAATACTAAAAGCAAGGGCATGAGATGAAATCACAACTTAATGCCAAGAAATGTCCTTTTTATATATTTTAGTCTACATGGTGTGAAAAATGGGTAAACTTGTGCCAAATAGATGTCATTTCAAATCCAATTTACGAGTGTGAAAAAGACAAGTTGACTTGGCAATCTTTTCAATTTTTGGTAGCCAGTCAGAAAAGAGCTTAATTAAGACTCATGACCATTCAAATCCAACTTTAACGAGTGTGAAAGGGGCAAATCACTTGGTGATATTTTTATTTTTTAGATGAGTAGGAAAAGAGCTTAACTGAGACTCGTTTTTTGGTTTTAATCAATGTGTAAAGGGGGAGGCCAAGGCTCCCATCCCAGCCTTCTGCTGAAAGTCAGTACCTTGCGGATAGATGACAAGAGCTTGGGAAAACCAAAGGCTTTCCAAGTCAAGGAGGAGAAGGTGCTAACAGAGGATACAGTCTCTGTGATGGTTCGAATAATGTCTCTTAATGGAAAAGACATAGGTTGGGGAATTTGATGTCCCATCGGGTCATCCCAATCGAAAGGAACCTCGTCAGGACTTGGAGGGAGAGAATTCAGGGCAAGAATAAATCTCTCTCGTTCAGAAGAGGCAGGATTTGGAATGTTGATGACATCACTGATAGGTGCATCATTCTCTTCAGGGAGACTAGGGTTGACCAGAGATTGCACTGATGTGGCCACTTCTTCAATTATAGGGTGAAGATGATGCATAGTAACAGGGGCAAGAGATGCTTCACCCTTAACAAAGGGGGTGAGGTCGGGAGAGGATTGCATTGGTGGAACCGCCGAGATGATCAAGGGAGAAATGGTGTGAGGAGAAACCATTAATGCCTCAGAATATGAAGGGTTCTTGGGTGAGCCCCACACTTATTGTATCTCGACAGTAATCAAACACAAACGAGTAAGGTGACTTCCTTTGCAAGTCCTGCAAAAGAATTTAGGCTTATGTCTGAGGCGTCTAGTCTTCTCGATGTAACTAGCAGGTGAGAGAGAGTCGTCTCATGTATGATGAATAGAGGCAGGGGATGTGACATGGCTATGATTTGGGCAAAAAAGAATGGTGCCCCCAAAATAATTGGTAGAGGTTGTGGGAAAGTTGTCGACATAGTTGAGGTATAGAGGGATGCATAATCAATATGAAGTAATTTCTTCAGAGTAACTTTGCTCTCAAATTTGAATGTTTTCTCCTTATTTTCCATATGTCAAAATTGTGATCTTATAGCCTTCAGGATGCAACTGAAGAGTCGATTCGGAATTTTTCCAGTATATGGAAAGCCAAGGATCATAGATCTCCTGTCATGACATGGAAACCCGACCTCATTTTGTGTTTTCTGGCACAAATCCCGATGTATGCAGGTTGTACTGGATCAACAAGCGTATACGCATCTTGTATAGCATATAGGGAGCGTATATGTGGAAAAATGTATATTTTTATCTCTGGATTTATCAAAAGGGGATGATAAGTCTGCATAGGGAAATGGAAAAAGGCCCTCTCTACAAGAGAGCAATGGTGACGAAAATCTTGCTATAACAGAACCTAAACATATTCCATCAATGCACTCCTTTCATTCTATGTGCACACCTTGCACCACTCTCAACAAAAGAGAAACAATTGAAACTTATCCTAACATTCACAGTTTCTTGTCTACATCAAAACCTAACCTATGACTACCTTAGTCCAGTCGCATTCCAAAGTCAGAGTGGAAACTCCCACTTCACTCACGATCACTCAAGCGTGCCTTAAAATCTTTTTCCAGCATTGAGTTAAAGTGTACTTCAAAATATCTATTGTGAATGCTAGCGCTGAGATTCTGTACAGGCTCCCAGACACTAATAGGTCCTGCTCTGCATGATTTCTAGCGATGCTCCTGCATCATGCTCCCCTTGAAAAAAATTCATGGACTCATGTTCATGAGCTCCTGCACTGATTTTCCATGCTTCCAGATATCATCTTCATTTTCCCAACTAGAATCTTCTATTGGGTGTCCCTTCCATTTGACCAGATATTCAAAATAGCTCTTCCTCATGGTCTTTTTGCCAATCCTCTGATCAACAATATTCTCCATCTGTGGTTTTTCTGCTACATGCATTTGTTTTTCCCCCTGAATCTTCTCTTGACCTCCTGATCCCTCAGTGTCATCTTTCCTATAAGGATACAGGTCTGAAACATTGAATATGGGCGATATGCCCACATCATCTGGCATCTCAATCTCATAGGTGTTTTCATCAAACTTCCTCAAGATATTACATGGTCCTATCTTCTTCATTTTTAACTTGTTATATGTTCCCTTAGGGAACCTTTCTTTCCTGAGATGTTCCAAAACCTGATCTCCTACTTCAAATTGAAGTTTCTGTGATTTTTATCAGCTTTGTGATTTTGATCAGCTCTGCACTTGTACTCCTGGTTAGAACTCTGCAACTATTCTTTGATCTGGCTATGGATATTCTGCATTTCTGCAACAAAATCTTCTACTCCAGTGCTCCTGATCTCACTCTGTTCCAAGTCTCTCAACTCAGATACTCCCCTGGGTTGCATTCCTTACAATATTTGGAATGGGCTCTTTTGAATGCTCCTGTTTGTGGAGTCATTGTATGCAAGTTTTTCTTGTGGAAGAATCTGATCCCACTGATTATCGTGTTCAGTAACCAGACTCCTCAACAAGTTTCCCAAACTTTTGTTTACTACCTTAGTCTTTCCATCCATCTGAGGGTGATAAGTTGAGCTAAAGGACAAATCTATCCCCAACTTCTTCCACAGTGTTCTCCAAAAGTGTCCAACAAATTTCGTGTCTCTGTCCAAGACAATGCTTCTGGGTAGGCCGTGAAGTCTTACAACTTCCTTGAAAAACAGATTTACAACATGCATTGCATCACTAGTCTTCTGGCATGGGATAAAGTGTGCCATCTCTGAAAATCTATCCACCATCACAAATATGGAATCAAATCTTATTTGCATCCTTGGCAGTCCCATCACAAAATCCATGCTTATTGCATCACAAGGCCTCTCTGGTATTGGAAATGGTTGATACAATCCAGTGTTCTATCTTTTTATTTTTGCATGTTGGCAGATTCTACATCTATTGATAAACTTTATCACTTATATTCTCATACCTGGCCAATAGTATGAACTGCTCTACTATGAAAATGTTTTATCATGGCTGAAATATCAAGCCAATCCTCCACTATGTTTTTCCTTCATAAGGTTATACCTCATTGAACATTTTTGTATGCACAATTGATTTCCCTTGAACAACAATCCCTCTTGAATCATATACTCTATCCACTAGCTTCTATCTCTCAGCATAGTATTTTCACATGCTTCATACACTTCCTTGAAATCTGTATCATCACAATACATATCCTTAAGGTTTTCAAACCCCAAGGTATTCACATGAAATTCTTGCAGAATCAAACATCTCCTTCTTAATGCATCAACAACCTTGTTAGCATTCATAACAATATGTTTTATGACAAAAGTAAAATTCTTCATAAACTTAACCCATTTCGCATGCCTCTGATTCAACTTTTTCCTGTCTTGTTATGAATTGTAAAGCCTAGTTACCGCTATACAAGACAAATTCATGTGGGACAAGGTAGTGCCTCCACTTCTTCAAGGATTGAATTATGGCGTAAAACTCCTTATCATACGTGGAGTATTTTCTCTTGGTCTCATTCAAATTCTCACTGAAATAGGCAACAGGTCTATTATCCTAGCTCAAAACTGCTCCAATTGCAACTCCACTTGCATCAGATCTCACCTGAAATGTATTCTCAAAATTCGGCAAGACCAGAATTGGTCGTTCTGTTATTTTCTCCTTCAGTATATTGAATCTCCTTTTGGCTTCCTCTGTCCATTTGAAATACTTGTGCTTCTTCTTCACTGTATCCATCATTGGCACACAAATTTCACTAAAGTCTATGATGAACTTCCTATAGAAGATTGCTAATCCACGGAAGCTCCTTACCTCGAACATGCTCCTTGGTGACGGTCATTCTTTGATTTCTTTCACTTTTTCTGGATCCATCTTCAGTTCATTCTAAGGGATCAAAAAACCCAAGTAAATGAGTTTTGTCTTCATAAAAGAGGATTTCTTCAGATTTATCAACAACTTCTCTTGTTGTAGTTTTCTCATCACTAGCATTAGGTGCCTCAAATGCTCCTGTTTAGTCCTGCTAAAGATCAATATATCATCCAGATATACAACCACAAACTTTCCATTGAAGTCTTTTAGTATTTCATCCATCAGCCTCATAAAAGTACTCGGAGCGTTTGTTAACCCAAATGGCATAACAAGCCACTCATACAAACCTTCATTTGTCTTAAAGGTTGTCTTCCACTCATCACCTTCTCTCATTCTAATCTGGTGAGATCCACTTTTCAAATCTATCTTAGAAAATAAATTTTCTCCACTTAAACAGTCCATTAAATCATCCATTCTTGGTAAAGGAAACCTATACTTGATGGTGATCTTCTTAATGGCTCTTGATTCTGTACACATTATCCATCCTCCATCCTTCTTTGGACTCAACACAATTCATACTGTGCATGGAATCAAGCTTTCTATGACCAAACCCTTGTTTAACAATTCCTGGATTTGGTTCTTTACCTCCTCATTCTCTCAAGGTGTCAATATGTATGTTGCTTTGTTCGACAGACTTGCTCCTGGTGTCAAGTCAATATGGTGGTCGATACTTGTGATGGGTGGAAATGAGTTAGGAATCTCATCCACCACTATGTCAGCAAAATTATCCAACAATTCCTTAACTTCTTCTGGCAAATCATCCATTGAATTACTTATAAGGATAACTTTGGGTTTCCTCACTACAAAAACCTGCATCTCCTATTCTTTCTTGACTTCTTTCAGGATTTCCTTCCTACTCATGAGAAGTATGCTTGTGATGGCTTCCTACTTCACTTTCTTCTCCTCTATTGGCAGTAACATGTGTGTTCTACCATTCTTCTCCAAGGTGTATGTATTCTTCCTCCCATCATGAATGACATTCCTGTCAAACTGCCATAGTCTTCCCAACAAAATATGGCATACATCCATGGGAATTACATCACATAGAATTTCATCTCTATATCCTCCTATCTTAAATTCAACCAAGCATTGATTAGTAACCATTACCTAGTGTCCTTTCTGCAACCATGAGACTTTGCATGGCTTCGGATGTGCAGTCGTCTCCAACTCCAATTTCTCCATGATCTTTGTGGATACTAAGTTGTCAGTGCTCCCACTATCAATTATCACCTCGCATACTTTGTCTTTAGTCTTGCAAGTTGTTCTAAAAATACTATTCCTCTGCACTGGCCTTTCAACTTCTGCCTCTGGTTTTAAGAGAACCTTCCTCAACATCAGGGATCTTCCATCCTATGCTCCTTCTACTTCAACATCACTTCTCTATGATTCTGAAATGTGAGCTTCACCTCCTCCTTCTTTATTTTTCTCGGGCCATTCCCAAGACATGTGCCCTGTCTTTCCATAGGCATAACATCTTACTTCTCCTCCTCCTCTTCTTCCTCTTCCTTTAGAAGAACTTCTTCCACCACCCTGTCTTCCTCAAGAATTTCCTCCTCTTTCCGAGTGATTATGTGGTTTCTCAGTCTCATCATTAGACTTATGTGCCTTGTCATGGGTAACTCCCTTTCTTTTGTTTGGGTCTGGGTTTTTACCTCTTCCATGTTGGCTTTTTTTTCTGGCCAACTTCTCCTTTGCTTTCACTGCAAACTGATAAGCATCCTCCACTATCTTTACCGACATCATGCTGAGCTCATCCTAGATTTCATATCTCAGGCCATTCATATATATGGAAACTTTTTCTTCATCTCTCTCCCTTTGTCCAATTCGGATGTTCAACCTACAGAACTCCTCTGTGTACTCCTTAACTGTCATCCCTTTTTGTCTTAGGTTCTACATCTTCCTGAACAGATTAATTTGATAATCCTTGGGCATGAACTTAGCGTTCATCTTGGGTACCATTTTGTCCAAATTCTTTATATTCTTCTTTCCTTTGCTTCTCCTCTCAGCCTAGATTTCATCCCACCACAGTGCTACATATCCTTTTAGCCTGGTGACAGCCTGTTTCACCTTTTCTCTTCATCGACATCTTCATAGCCGAAATGTTTGTCAATGGATCTTATCCAATCCAGCAGCTCTTCAGCATCTAAATTACCTTCATACATTGGGACTTATATCTTGACTCTATCTCCCAATCTAGCAACTACTCTCAGCAAGCGTTCTTCGACAACATCCTCTCCCACAACTTCTTTGGCTTCTACTTCTTCGCTCTCTGGATCGTTGATGTCTCTAGCATCACGTTCTCTCCTTTGCGCTGCCTCCATCACCTCTAATATTGCACAAAGTTCTCGCATATACCTTTCTACAACTCGATTGGCTAAAGGTGCTTCCGCTTGTCTCATTGGTGGAATTGTGTTGACTGTTTGTCACAAACAGAGTACAACTTCGAGTTCTTTTATCTCCTCTCCTTTGCTTGTTGTCTGCAAGAAAAACTTCTTCTCTGATACCACTTGGCGTAGACCCCCCTTCTCTCCTATGGGATGCATGACCTCCCGGTCTAGGATCGATCAAGAAATTGAGTCTGATTGACTCTCTAGGCCTTTGCTAGACCTCAAACCCACTTACATAGGTCCTTTCTCCAAAGACACAGTTTGTATGAGACCCATGGGCCCTCTCCTGAGCGTTGTTCAAACCTCAATGCCAAACATGCGCTAGCTCTTCTCTGGTTAAACCCTTTCCTTTATGTAACCACGACTATGACCACTCACCTGATAAAAAGGCATGTCGCGACATCATGTATCAGGTCTCTGCATGTGAGTCACCCTGACTCTCCTGATCTTTGAAATCTAGACAAGAGGCTAGTGTGTGCTAGCCCCTCTATTATTCTTCAGTGATGTGACTCTTTGCTATGACTGTGGTTCAATATTCTGAGCACGTCACGATTTCACATATCGGGAACTCTTGATGGGATTCACCTCCATCCTCCTGAGGTCTGAACTCACAATATTTCCCTTGGAAACCAATGGTTCATATCTCTCCTTGATCCGAAGGCTTATATCAAATCATGAACTCAGATTTCGTGAGTTCTCAGAACTCCTACTCCTGATATCTCGAGTTGCGAACTCCCAACAAGACCAAATCTATAGTTCAAATCCCTCCTCCGATCCATGATTATGATCAAATCACGATTCGCGAGTTCTTATAACTCTACCTTTGACTTATCTGAGTCACGAGTCGTGAAATGTTGATCTCACGCCATGTATCCCCCTTGATGGACAGTTTCGATGATTTCAGAACTTTCGTAACCTTGATCCTCCTGTATACTCTCAGGACTTATCGTTAGTGCAATTTACCTTGATCGGACAACTACAATTCTTTTGCGCTCATACCGAATGGCTGAGATATTTCCCCCTCTGCGCTTTCTCCTCATTGTTTGGACGTTGATCGGATGGTCTAGATCTTTCCTTCTGATCTTACGATTTCTTCAGACTTAGAAGATTTTTGAAGGATTCAAAGGCTTCGACCTTTGTCCTTCCTGCGATTTCGTTTCTTCGATATCGTTAACACTTATGAAAAGTGTTATTCCTCCTGATCTTGGTCTCGTGAAGACTTCGACTTCCCATGCACTCCTTGTGTTTCATGGATTTCGATAACTCAGATCTGAAGGATTTCTCAAAGAGAAATTCCTCTCACCTTCCTGGCATTCTCCTTTTCTGGTTCTTCGACTTCTTGCAAAGTCCCTTCGACACTTTGTCGAATCTCGTATTTGTGCACTCCTTGCACCGAATCTTTACGCAAGGTTTGAATTCTTGTGGACGATTGTTCCCGCCTTGCACCAGTCTCTCTGCACTCCTTTCAAAGGGAAGTTTCGTTTTGTCTCTTCTAAGCTTCGGAGCCGAAACATATTCCGTCAATGCACTCCTTTCGTTTTGTGTGCACACCTTGCACCACTCACAACAGAAGAGAAACAATTGAAACTTATCCTAACATTCATAGTTCCTTCTACTCATAACGAAATTAATTCATTCATTCATGAAAACACAATAACAGAGAATTGCAAAACAATGTCCACACCATGCATTGGGTCAATTTTCCTCTATAATATTTATAAGTGAAAATGGCTACAACTGAAATAAAAAACAAAAGCTAAAAACTCAGAAATCTCCTACTAACTTGCAGCTAGCCTAACTTGCAGTTATCTACCCTACAACCAACCTCATTTGGGCGTAAAAAACCTCTATTTATCTCAGAGGTCTCATAGGGTTTCCCCTGACTACTTTTCTGCATCAAAACCTAACCTACGACTATCTTAGTTCAGTCGCATTCTAGAGACGGAGTGGAAACTCCCACTTCACTCACGATCACTCAAGTGTGCCTCAAAAGATTTTTCTGACGTAGAGTTAAGATGTACTTCAAAATATCTATTGTGACTGCCAGCGCTGAGATTCTGAACAAGCTCCCAGATGTTGATAGTTCCTTCTCCACGTGCTTTCCAACGATGCTCCTACATCACATTCTCATACCAAACTTATGTAAGCACTTAAAAACTCAATAACCTCTTCCTAACAACACTCTAATTTCTCCATTATTTCTCCATCTAAAACTAGTTTCAACTTCTCTTAAATTAAAATTATTTAGAATTATTTATGTAAAAAGCAGAACAAAATTGAATCCATGCGTGTTGTACATTTTCCCCGTTTCCTCTCTTTCCCTAGTTGTGAAATTACATATCATTGTGCCATTCTATATGAATTTTCAAAATAACATACATCACAGGGTCTCTATATAATCTAGTTTGGTTGGTTAATGTTATAAGTGTTGGGCAGTGGAAGCAAAACATAGCGTAAAACAGAGCATAAACAAGAAATATTAAACATGCATTAAACCAAGAACAACAAACACACAATTGACACAGTGATTCATGTGAAAACCCAATGAGGGAAAAAACCACGGCAATGATAATTGGTATTCTTTTATTCAAGAGAGAATTACAATAGCCAATCCAAGCATACAACCATCCTCTCCTCTCATACACACGACACCTTTGTATTACGTCTTTCTCTCACACACACTATACATTTCACTCACACCTCTATGGGTATGCTCATATATATAACATCTATCACTCAGTTACATAGAGTGGTCATGAATAGATCACATAGTTACATGAACAGTTCATAAATAGATTTCATGCATGCGCATTAACATAGCTT
>JASDQU010655007.1:64442-74679 GCA_032191745.1 Picea mariana | reverse complement strand
CTTTTTCACAAATAAACCCTAATTTTACATGGACGTCTCCCCTTTAGGGGACATTTTTCCACTTTGAAGAAGTCATTGGTGTTGGAGAAGCATCGATAGGCCTCCAAAGGCCACATGTCAATAATCTAGACAATATCCTCATGGTGAAGACCCTCTTCTCATCAAAACATCCATGTGTAAATGAGTGGCACCTCACCACCAAGCCTTAACCCCCCTAGGTGACGTAATTCCTCTAGGAGTGACGTTTTTCCTCTCCTTGGGAAAAAGTTTGGCATGTGGGGGATAGGCTATGTCATCCAAGTCACTATCAAATCCTTCCAAGTCTAATCTTTATCATATGGCATGCGATCCCTTGGCATCCAACCTGTGGGATTGTAGCCCCATGGAATCCCAAGCTAGGCTTGTTCTCCCAAAAATGTCCACCAAATAGGTCCTGCAAAGACAAATACGCATGCCCTCCAAGGATCTCAAATCATAACATCATGATAAGTGAATCCAATCAATAAATAAGCCACGTAAGCATGTGCATCAAAGATCACTATATCAAACAATTAATTGCTCAAAGACACTATACGACTTGTCAAGCTTGAATATGGGAGGGTTGACGAGGTGTCCTATTGGGTAGATCTTTCCCTAGGTAAAGGAAAGTTTCCAAGAGATCCCTCTCTAATCCATGTAAAGTGGATGGAGTGGTTGGGGTCAAGACTCAATGGGAATAGGGATCATGACATACAAGGGGTCGTAATGTCTAGTTCATGGGTGCCTTTGTAGAGGGTGTGTGGTACCTTCGTCCACAATGCACTTTTTCCAAGCCCATCAATTTCGTTTTATCTTTCTTTATTTGTATTTTATTTCAATATAACATAAGGGGAGGTTGAAGGTCACTACCCTTGCATGGTGACCAAATGATGGAAATTTCACCCACAAACACCTAGTGGGAATGAGAAGGATGACTCATGATGAAACCCCCTTTCTCTCATCCATGCAACTGAGAGCCATTACCCTGGTTTGGTGACCAGATGATGGCAATGTCATACCACTAAATATTCATGGATGTGATAGGTCGGCTCGTGATGAGACCTCCTATCCTTCAACTAACCTTTTAATCATTCTTTATTATATTGTGGGTCCCTTTTACTCAAAGATAAACATTTCACTTCTTTCTTGGGTGATCACTGGGCAAAGCATCTGGAAGGTTTATACAAGGATTTTATCTTTTACCCAACATCAACCCCTCTAGGCCTTCAACCCCTTCTTCCCATAGAAAGAGGGACAACCCCTTCTTGGGTCAATAAGCCCTAAAATCCCAAGAGATAAGGAAATGGAGGGGAATAATGATGGAAAGTGGTTAGTATGGTCGGTATCGGTACGATGGTTCTTTAAGGGAGTTCCTAGTAGCAAACCCATTCCCAAGGAAGACCACTTACTAGGGAAAAATGTCAACCACCAAGGTCAAGTAGGGAAAAAGGCATTATGTTCAAGAATATATCATGAAATATAGAGCAATCTAAGATACAACATACTAAAATGGCTTAAATATTGAAATTATTCTCACCATAAGTGACTTGTACCTCATGGAGCAAGGCCCATTACCTTCTAGAAGCCCATTGATGTGGTGGATCCCATCTGTGTTGATTATTACAGCTTCGTGAGACATCCTCCAGGGAACATACTGAGTGAGTCGACTTGTGAGCGAGCCCATATATTGGGTGTTCCCATGAGATGGGTGTGTCATTCCTCTCTCGACTGAGATGAGATGATGTGTGCCCCTGTGTGGGGTGAGGATTCCCATGAGATGGGTGTGTCGTTCCTCTATGGATTGAGATGAAATGATGTGTACCCCTATGTGGGGTGAATATGCCCATGTGATGGGTGTGCGTCTGACTTTGGAATGAGTTGTTATGACGTGTGGTCTCCTGCCTTGTGGAATCAGTTGAGTCAGGCTTGAGATGGTACTTTAGATGATTCTCCCGTGGACTCAGTGAGATAGGGATCTGTTGAGTAGGATGTCCCTGTGGCTGAGCACAGGTGGACATGCCCCTAGTCGTTGAGCACTAGTGGATGTGTGAGATCCCTTGCTATATTTTTTGAGAGTAATATTTACCTGTAACCCTACTTTGTATATAGAGGGTATAGGTCGGCTCCACCATATGTGAAAGATAATTAATGTTTATTGTAACAATCAATTATTTTTTGAGTTATTGAGGTTGGCCCTATTGTGCCAATAGACACACCTTTTGTGTGTCTAGTATAGTATAAATAAAGGTGATTTCCCCATTGAGGAAACACACAAGTCACTTGTTATTTGGAAATTTCAGCAAGTACATCTTCTAGGGCTGAAGTGCACACCACTCTTGGGCACAAGTTTCAAGGTAGTAGAGCACTTTCTTGTATGCATTAGGGTTTCATGGTTGGAGGATCTTCTTTTGAGAATATGGAAAGGATTGCTGGGTTTTTCTCCCTTGTTGAGAAGGGTTTTCCGAGGATATTTCTTGTGTTCTTGTGCATGATATTTCTTCTTGTGATCTTGGTTATTGCAACAATTGTGAATAGTGTAGCTGCATTTGTTTATGGTTCAAGTACATGACTAAAATGAAATAAACCTCATGCTTGAGCCAAGTGTAGTGGAAATTCAACATGGAATCATAGCATATGTCTTGAAGAACCCATTGCAAAAGAATTAAAGCAAGTCATCCTCCCTTCTACAGAACCATACTACCCTCCTAAGGTTTCCAGAAAATCCGCACGACCCTCTCTTTTTGGGTTTTCCAACACTTTATACTTGGACATTGGGGCTAAAATTGGCATAGGAGAGTAAAAACTCCTTTAGCGCACCTCCAAATACTCTCAAAGTGCAATTCCGAGAATTTTGGATTTTTGGCCGTAGGGTTTCTAGGGTTTTGCAATTTTCTGCAGAAATTTCAGATCTAGGGTTTCTACAGCTCATTGAAGGAGCTTTTCATCTTACCAGTGTTCTTCTAACTTTCAAGGCTTATTGTTGGCAGTCATAAGCCCAAAAAAATCTAAGTTTGCTAGCCTAGCCTAGACATTAGTTTTTCTAGCCCAGTTGGCAAGGGTTTGTGAAGAATCTGAAAATATGGTGAACAAAACCTTGGTGGAAGATAGGCTTGATGGATCAAGTAACTTCAATTCCTCGAAGTTAATACTTCAAGTCACCCTTGAATAAGAAGATTTATTATGGGTGATACAAAACGGTTTACCAGAGACAACTACCGATGAAGAGAAGGAAGAAAGGAAGGAAGATGACGTCAAGGCAAGAAAGATATTCATCTACTTAGTAAGTGATCATCTCCTGCCTCGTATTTCCAACATGAAGACAACTTAAGAAATGTATGAAGCATTGAAAAATATGTTTGAGAGTAACAACACCCTCAGAGCTCTTACATTGAAGGGACAACTTCAAAGCATCAAGATGACAAAAGGTGACATTGTGGCTACCTTCTTCATGAAGATGTTAGAGATCAGCAAGGTGCATTGGAGAAATCATATCAGACATAGAAATTGTTTTGGCCACTCTCAATATTCTGCCAAAACATTGGGAACCATTTCTTCAAAGTATCAGTGGTAGAGAGAAACTCCCTACTTTTGATCATCTATGGACAGACTGTACTCATGAAGAAATCAGACTTATAGCTAGAGGAGTGGAAGACTCCCCTCATGATGAAAATCATGCTCTTGCACTTCATACAAAGAAAGGAGGAAGAAATAAAAGAAACTTCAGGCAAACATTCAAAGACGAGAAAAATTTAGGTTATCAGAGAAAAGACATGTCAAAGGTCCAGTGCTTCAGATGTGACAAGTATGGACAGATTGCGAGAAATTGTCCTACCTCGAAGAAAGAAAGAGAATATACTTCCACTGTTGACATGGATCCAGACCCACCTCAGAAAGTTGATGATGTGATAGATGAGGATTACTTCCTCTAAAAACAAATACGAGATTGAGCATGACTATATACTAGGGTAAGTTTTTGTACTCCTTTCCTTATTTTATTAACCTGTAGTTTCTTGCATTTTGATGATGAAGAGTATTATCCCTGGTATGGGAGCCCTCATGACTTGGACCATTATCCCTGGTAGAAGAGTCCAATTTTTCTTGGTTGATTATTATCCTAGTACTGTAGAGTCAGTAGAGGACCTAAGAATACATGAGATATCTCCAGGTTAGCAACACAGAAAAAGGAATATGTCTATCCTTTAGACTTTAGAGGGAGTCACTTGACTCAGAGGGAGTGAAACTATTTTAGAAAAAGGAAAAGAAAATACCTTCTCCCCTTCAACAGTTCAGAGGGAGAAAACCATTGTTCCAGTTGATCTAGTTTCTCTAGTTGATGTTCCTAGAGAGATTGCAATAGGCCATAAAAAGGCCTGCCTGGGCTTGACAGACTTTGAAAGAGGAAGAGGGACATGCAGCTCCTCGAGGCACATTCTGAGAGAGAAAGACACCAAAGAGATTTTCGAGCTATGTTTCATCCATGAGATAGATCATTGATACTAAGCCTTCTTGACATGGAGAAGCAATAGGTCAACATGTATGGAAAGTTACCATGACAGAAGAGTATAAGTCCATCATGAAGAATAATGTGTGGGATATTGTTCCGAGACCAGAAGGGAAGTCTGCAGTGACCCCCAAGTGGATCTATAAGATCAAACATGTAGATGATGGAAGTGTCAAGAAATACAAAGCGAGATTTGTAGCCAGAGGATTCTCACAGGTGGAGGGAATTGACTATGAGGATAAATTTGCTCCAGTATCCCGATACACTTCCATCCATACTATCATTGCACTAGATGCATCCATGGGTTGGAAACTACATCAGATGGATGTAAAGACAACATTTCTCAATGGTGATATTGATGAAGAAGTTTACATCGAGCAACCAAAAGGATTCGTGATACACGACGAGAAAACTCATGTGTGCAGGTTGAAGAAATCCATGTATGGAATAAAGCAAGCACCTCGTGCTTGGTACGAGAAGATGGATGGATTCTTGATGAGTTTGGGATTCAACAAGAGTGTTGCTGATCCAAACCTATATTATCACATTGTTGGTAACGAGTGCCTAATCTTGGTCCTATATGTGGATGACTTATTCCTCACCGGTTCAGAAAGACTTATTGTTGAATGCAAGCGAGCATTGACTTTTGAATTCGAGATGAAGGATTTGGGTATGATGCACTACTTCTTGGGACTAGAAGTATGACAAAGGATTGATGAGATTTTCCTGAGTCAAGGAAAATATACAATTGAGATATTGAAGAAGTTTGATATGAAAGAGTGCAAATCCATGCCTACACCGATGGTGATGGATTTGAAGAAAATGAATGATGCTTCTACTGATTCAGGAGAGATTGATCCACATTTGTACCRACAACTTATTGGATCATTGATGTATCTGGTTAACACTAGACCTGATATATGCTATGTAGTGAATGTACTTAATYAATTCATGAGTCAGCCGAGACAGACTCACTGGATAACAACGAAGCATGTATTGAGATATCTACGAGGCACAGTTCGATATGGCCTGAGATATGCCTCCAATGTAGACTTGATTTTGCAGGGATATGYCGATGTAGATTGGGCAGGGAGCACAGTGGACTGGAAGAGCACATMTAATTGTTGTTTTACCTTGGGGTCTACCATGGTTTCCTRGTGTAGCAGGAAATAGAGCTCTGTGGCTTGAGTACCACAAAAGCAGAGTATATATCATTGAGTTTGGCAGTCCACGAAGTAGTGTGGCTTCACAAGCTCCTAACATATTTAATTGATCATGAGATGGATCCTACATTTATTCATTATGATAACCAGAGTTGTGTGAAGCTCTCTAAGAATCCCGTGTTTCACGATATATTGAAACACATTGAGATAAAATATCATTATATCAGAGACATGGTGCAGAGGAAAGCAGTACACATGCAATACCTTCCTACACATGAGCATATTGCAGATATCTTCACCAAACCACTTGCCAAGATGAAGTTCGAGTACTTTTGTGAGAGACTTGGCCTGGTGGATAATGCCTCCCTAGCTGAGAGGGAGTGTTGATGATTACAACTTCGTGAGACATCCTCTAGGAAATAGACTGAGTGAGTCGACCTGTGAGAGAGACCATGTGTTGGGTGTGCCCATGAGATGGGTGTCGTTCCTCTCTAGACTAATATGAGATGATGTGTGCCCCTGTGTGGGGTGAGGATGACCATGAGATGGGTGTGTCGTTCCTCTCTAGATTGAGATGAAATGATGTGTACCCCTATGTGGGGTGAAGGTTCCCATGTGATGGGTGTGCGTCAGAATATGGATTGAGTTCTTATGACATGTGGTCTCCTGCCTTGTGGACTCAGTTGAGTCAGGCTTGAGATGGTACTCCAGATGATTCTCCTGTGTTCTCAGTGAGATAGAGATCTGTTGAGTAGGACGTCCCTATGGCTGAACATAGGTGGATGTTCCTCTAGTGGTTGAGCACAGGTGGACGTGCCCCTAGTGGCTGAGCACTAGTGGATGTGTGAGATCCCTTGCTATATTGTCTGAGAGTAAGATTTACCTGTAACTTTAATTGTGATGTAAAGGATACAGGTCGACTCCACCATATGTGAAATATAATTAATGTTTATTGTAATAATTAATTATTTTCTGAGTTATTGAGGTCGTCCCTGTTGTTCCAACATGCACACCTTTTGTCGTGTCTAGTATAGTATAAATAAAGGTGATTTACCCATTGAGGAAACACATAAGTCACTTGTAATTTGGAAATTTCAGCAAGTACATCTTCTAGGGATGAAGTGCGCACCTCTCTTGGGCGCAAGTTTCAAGGTAGTAGATCACCCTCTTGTATGCATTAGGGTTTCATGGTTGGAGGATCTTCTCTTGAGAATATAACAAAGGATTGCTGGGTTTTTCTCCCTTGTTGAGAAGAGTTTTCCCAGGATATTTCTTTTGTTCTTGTGCATGGTATTTCTTCTTGTGATATTGGTTATTGCAACAATTGTGAATAGTGTAGCTGCATTTGTTTATGGTTCAAGTACATGACTAAAATGAAATAAACCTCATGCTTGAGCCAATCATAGTGAAAATTCAACAATATGGAAATCCGTGACCATCTGTGGTGGTGGGAGGAGTTTCCCTTTGTACAAAAGGGTACTATTGGTCACGTAGTTTCTCGACACTCCATATCTACAACTTGAGGGTCTCGAGACATAATTTCCTTAGTTATCTACAAAATGGGGATAATAAGCAGTAATGCAGAATCTGGTTCAGAAAATGTGTAGATTCTAGATTGGTGATTTACCTCACCAGTAGCAACTTTGGAATTAGTTTGCATGTCATAGATATCCACAACATCAGGTGTGAATATTACTCTCTTTCTGATGCCAAAGTTTTTCATTTGATATATGGATAGAATATTGACGAAGAGTTTGGGAAAGTGTATCACATTCTCGAAGCTCCTGTTTGTGAGTTAAACTCTCCCTTTGTCGGTGACTTCGAATGGAGAGTCGCCCCCCATCAAAATATGAGGACCTTTGCATGCATCCAATGAAGATTAGACTTCCTTTGTGGATTCCATGTGGTGTGATGCACCTAAATATACAATCCAAGCATCAAGAGAGAAGTTAATGACAATCAGAGCATGGCTAGAATTACCTTTCTTGGGGTTTTGATCTTCTGGCTTCTTCTTCTTGGCACCCTTAGGGATGCGATCTCCAAGTTTGTTTTGATGAAGTATTTGTGCCATTTGATCTATCTACTTCTACATGCATGTGGATTCTGGATGGAATCCTCGTTGGCAGTAAGTGTATTTCTCCCCTTTTCTTCCCTTTCAAACTTTGGATCAGGAGGAATCGTCGAAGGCTTTTGAGTACCCTTCCTTATTTGGATTTGAATGTGCCTTCCCTTTTCCTTTGTTTTTAGATTTTTGATTTTGGTGACTGCTACCATATTGTACAACAAGTGCATGCGCCTTTGAGCCTTTGATTTTTCCCATGTTGATGAGCTTATTCTGCTCTTGCATCAGAGACCCGATAAAGACCTCAAGAGAGAGAATGGTCCAGGTGGCTCCAGAGGAAAGCCTAACTGGATGAAATGTGGATTCAAACATTGAGTATTCATGACCAAGTTTGGAAACAATGGTAAGGACCATTTGTTTCTTTTCTTTAGATTTATCAACATCACAAGCCTTGAGTTGCGACAACAAATCTTTATATTTGGTAAAAAAATCTTGGAGATTGTCAAAGATTTTTGGATCCAAAGTGAGTAATTCCACGTCAAGTTTATGTCCCCTCATCTCATGCTATTTTTAAAAAAGTCCTTCCATTTTGGTCCAGACTTCATTAGGGGTTTTACAGGAGGATATGTGAAAGAGGAGCTTAGGATAAATGATACTGCAAATAGTTCCATACGCTTCATCCATCTAATTCATATACTTGGATTTTTCTATGGATAATGTAGGTTCGATCTTTGTTCCCATGGTTAACCTGTATAATCCTTTGCTTCGAAGATGCTATTCCATTTTGTGCTTCCATGCAAAGAAACTGTATGGTGTAAGAATGAATTATTTTGGAAATTCCATTTTCTCGCTGTCTTCAATCTTCGGTCCCTGCAAAAAGAGTCCTGTGTGTCTTTTTACTAGCAATATGTCGGCCTTGATACCATGTAAATGTGGATGAACCTGCATAGATAATATCTATCTAGAAAAGGACATACACAGTTTGCAGAAAAATGAGAAAAGACGGAAAACGAGAGTTGAGAATCAAAGAATTGTATTAATTGAGTTAATGATTGATAATTTACACATGATATACTCTGTATAACTGAACTAATGCATATTGGAAGAGAAGCCAATGCGCTATAGTGGTGGTATAGAGTGATCTGGGCACACACCGACAGTTATAGGAGTTAATTGCCACCTAGTCTAAGTCAAGTAGCCTCTCAGCCCTCAATTAACTGACTGAATCAAAGTGAAATGAAGAGGATATCATGGAAGCATCAGTAATGTTCCACTCTGGTGACAATCTAAAGGACAATGCACATTAGCAATGATGATCCCAATGCTGCATGGTGATGGAACCAATGTGGCATCAAGACTCCACTCAACTAATCCAACTGAAGTGTGAACTGAAGAGAATACTCCGCTAGAATGTAGGAAAATGAATATTCTCCCTAAAATGTAGGAGATTGGATAATGTCTAATAAACATAGGGAAAACCTTAGGAAAAAATAAATCCTAGGTGTGTGTGAAGTATCTCCAACAATAACAATGCACAATCAGAAATCGACCCTCCCATGTGATGTATCTCTGGACTAATGTGAAGGTACCTTTCCATTCCTCCTTTATCCATGTGATGGGAATTCCATGGCTCTAGTTGAGATTTTGGTGATTTGACACCAAAAATTTATTGTAAAGTTATGTGGGTAATTTACCATTCTTAAACCACCTTTCTCCACAGACTAGGAGAGCACCGACTGCTCTAATCAAATGTTCTGTAATGTGGATACATGTTAAGAACTAAATATCAATATAGCATAGAAAAACCTTAGAAAAAGTACTCAATGCCTTGAAAAAGAGATATTTTCAGATAATAAGCCTCTTCGAGGGGGCAACCTCCTTTTACCCCACTTAAATGTTCAAGTACAAGATGATTCCAAATGAAAATGTCTCCTTGGTATATATAGGAGACTAGGAGGTATAATTACAACTAATGGAATAAATCCGACATAAATAAAATAACATTACTAATGTAATATGCCCCAATTAAGGGGTAATGAGCCAATATTAGGGCTTAACATGCCCCTCCCCTTGAGACAAGTGTTGTCCACAATGTTTGAGTAACTCTGGATGCTTCTGTATAAAAGACTCATCTTCCCAAGTGGAATCTTCGGTCGGTAGTTTCCTCCATTTAATGAGATACTTTGAAATGGATCTATTCCTCAGCTGGGGAATTCTTATGTCAGTGATGGCTTTAGGCTCCAATATGATTTTTCCTTCCTCATCAAGTTCTAGCAATATAGTTTGAACTGGGATCTTGTCACCTATAACCTTTTTTAAGCATGAAACATGGAAAATTGGGTGTACTCATGAAGATGCAGGCAACTCCAATTTGTATGCCATAGTACCAATCTTTTGCAACACCTTATAAGGGCCATAGTACTTTGGTGATAATTTATTATCCTTCTTGGCTTGCTTGAGGGACATCTGTTTGTATGGTTGTAGTCTTAAAAA
>JASDQU010655007.1:41626-51765 GCA_032191745.1 Picea mariana | reverse complement strand
GAGAAAAAGGAGCAGACATAAAGCTATGACAAACATGAGCATAGAGATGTTATGAAAAGGAGCATGCATAGAGTTGTGAAAAAAAGGAGAATACATCAAGGGGGAGTGAATGAAGGCCAAATGAATACATTGACAGGGGGAGAAGCTCAAAAATAAAGTTTCCATCAATGACAAAGGGGGAGTTTGTTGATCATATGTTGTCATTGATGTCAACATGGAACACATACATTATGGAGAAAAGTTGGCGCATAGGAAGAGGAAGTGTGTGGAGGGATTCTTTATAAATAGGTAGAGGAAGTGCATGGAATGATTCTTTCTATTATACTATCATATATCCACATGAAATGGAACTCCTATAAGAAGTCGTTAAAGGTTGAAAACATAAGTTCACAGAAGGATTGAAGGATGAAAGGATCAACGGTGAAAAATAAATCATGTAAGTGATTGAGTCTTCAAGGAGTGCACAAAGAATAGGAGGATGACCTATGACACAGTTCAAAAGTGAAGTGGACTATGACAAATTCCCTTGTCTGTGATTGTGGAATGAATCAATAGAATATTGTGTTGCAATGCGACGATGGGGTGTGTGGAAGATTGCACAGATGAAAATCTACAGGGTTCTTTGATCCAGTACCACAAGATGAAGTCCAAAGTGGAATGCGACGGAACGAGTGGAAGTTTGGCAGTCAAGAGAGTGAGTCACCATGGGATGCTAACAGTTTGGTAGGGATACTGGGTGAGCATTCTACAAGCCAAGTGCGACAATATGAATACTTGTGACTTGGGATCTTATTCTATCTGCGTAGTAGATGATTTGTAAACTAAAATGTGAATTATTGAAACAATGCATATTTGGTAAAACAAGAAATATTTGGTCCGTTTGAGTTAGTTAAAAAGTTTTAAATGAAATTTTGTTCACATATAACCAACGAGACTTTGATTTGGTCAAAATTTGTCCACAATGTAACTGTCATGCATCCACATACTTTATTTAGACATAAGTATAACTGAAAGAATTTTAATCTGGTCAAAATTTGTCCACAATGTAACTTTTATGCATCCATATATAGAAAGGGGAACTCAGGAAAAAAAACTATAAATAAGGATGCACTCTGATTGATTGGTATTCAGATAAAAGGGGAAGAAAAAGGACCCGTAACTGTTCAAGGAAACTATAAGATTAATGTAGAGAAAGGTCTAAGAACAATTTTTAACTAAATTCAAGGTCGCAGGGTGGTTATAGGGTGAGTTGAAGCTCACAAAGTGTTGGTGTCCTCATTATCTGTGATAGGTTGGTGCCAGAGAGGATTGGTGTCCTTATTTGTGTCAGGTTTGTGCCTGAGAGAATTAGTGTCCTCAATATCTGCGACAGGTTGGTGTCTGAGAGGATTGATGTCCTCATTTGTGATAGGTGGGTGTCTGTCAAGCTGAATAATTCTAAATTGTAATTTGGTGCTTGCAGAAGAACACAAAGAAAGATGTTCTTTGGTTTTCTCCCGCATTGGGTTTCCATGTAAAAATTATGGTGTAATGTGTTTTATATGCTATGATTTGTGTTCTACATGTATTGTTATTTAAGTAAAACACTTCTAAGTAATATTAATTTGTTGAAAGGAAAGAAAAGTGGAAATCTAGTATAACACTAATTCACCCACCCCCTCTCAGTATTAATGTAAATTATAAAAATGTGTGTGTTTGGGTCTTCCCCTCACAAGTGGAGTGTATTGGGGTGATAATTTATGTTGGGAATTATATATATTGTAGTGAAGGTTAGATGTTAGAGTAAGGAGTGTAGGAAAAATCCTAATAGAAGTATGTGTATATATGAGTGTATGTGGTTTCATCCCATGTGTGGATTAATAAGCATTGGACCTATTATGGGTGGCTTTACCCCTAATAGAGTGTTTGTTAGTTGCATCCACCAAAAAAAGTAATGAATAAATAGTTCTCTCTACTTATGCTTGATCCCACCTACTACATCTTGTCCTGTGTGGGGCTTGGACTTGGGGTGTGGGCCTCCTGAACCCTTATTGGATTGGGCCAGGGCTAGGCTAGATGGGTTTGGACTAACCTTGACCTTGACCTTTAGCTTATGTATGTGTGTGTGTGTGTAGATACCTTGACCTTAATACACACACACACACACACACACACACACACACACACACACTACAAGACTCCTAGGTGGAGTTAATTGAATAAGACGAAGGTTGTGGAAGACAAATTAAATGTTGCAAAATATTAATGAAATTAATAGAAATTTATTTGAAATTATGTTTGATTACAATTTACACACATACACAAACTATAATCAAACATAATTTCAAATAAATTTCTATTGATTTCATTAATCTTATGTGACATTTAATTTGTCTTTCACAACCTTCCTCTTATTCAATTAAATCCACTTAGGAGTCTTGTAGGCCCTATCATCTTGCCATAATTCATACTTTATTTCTATTATTAGAAATTATTTATGAACACATGATAAAATTATAACATTTGATGTTTCAAGATATCATTCATTAACCCATAACAATAAGAAACCATGTCATCATTATGTTACATATGATAAAATTATAACATCTGATGTTTCAAGATATCATTCATTAACCAATCACAATAAGAAACCATGTCATCATTATGTTACATAGTTACCTACTCAATAATACATACAAAAAATCCTTGGAAAACATTCCACATATCACAAGTACAAATATCCACCCTATCTATACAAATAAAACCCTTGAACACATAAAAACTCTAGGTTGAACATCCTTATACTATGACAAACAAAATTAGGAAATGAGGGGAATTACATAGTATGAAGTCATTAAGCATGTATTCAAGAACTACTCTAGGTCTATAAGGAAGAAAAGTAGGAATACTATTGTGCCACAAACATCCAACTATGGAACTCTTACTAAAAATTAAATATGAGGCTTGTTTGAGGATATTAAAAATAACATTTTATGTCCATTTTCCATGCAAATGAATACATGGTAGATAAAGAGGAAGCAAGAAGAATAAGACAAATCTCTAACTATTTTTGGTCCGAAATGCACAAAAAAACATGTTAGGAATGAATGTCCACTTAATACTATAGAAATTTCTGGAATTTGTGAAGAGAAACATCAAACTAACAAATGTCCTTCCTTGCCAGGTATCAAGTATGGTTACTAGGGAGTGGAGTAGGATATGGATCCACTATGCTTCATCAACCAAAGGAGGCAAGGACTAGCTTGACCATTTCAACCAGACACGCCATACTGTTTTTCCTATTTTTCCAGTTGAGTGAGAAAAAAGGGAAATTTAGTATTAGCCTAGTCTTCACTAGCACTACAGAGAATTGTTAGTGTGAGTGGAACACCATAAAACAAGAAATATAAACAAAACAAGGAAATAAAAGCATAGCAGGTAAGAACAAAAATAAAATAAGGTGAGATATGTTATACCAATGGAAAATATTTGAGTACAACATTGTAGAGTAGTTGGTGAGCAAATGAAATCCCTTCTTCCTCTTTGGGATGGGTTATTTTTTAACTTATAGAACCTCTTTCTCTCTCAAAATGAAATGAAATAGTGTGACTATGTGTGCAAATCTCTAAATAGGTGAGAGGTTAAATACACCAAACAATAATGGCTATGAAAGTGTGGATGAGCTTGGGAGAAAAAAGGATTCTCTAGAATCATACAACCAACATAACATTACTTTGGTTTTTCTTCTCTTTGTGCATGATAATGGCCTCTTTTTAAAGGCCTTCAACCAGTTTGATAAAAAATGGTTTTAAGGGGAAAGGGGAGGCCACTTGGGCATGGCCTCCCATGCTTGAGTAGACATGAACCCATTTGTTATACCAGCTTTCACTGCTCATGGGATCGATACATTTTGTTCCTTTAACTAGGAATTATGTCTGATGGGAGTTTTGGTCATTAATGCACCAAAAGTTGGTGAAATTTCACTTCTGGTCAATCAACGAAAATTTTTAAGGAAAATTCATGTGGATGTGCACATATCACACAAAATCCAGTTTGTGGAGTCACGTGAATGATAAAAAAAATACACTTTATATATATTTTTGTCCTGCTAAATATGGTATATTAATTTCATGAACATGCACCTTAGTGTATTGAACTGATGACCCTTCCATTGATCACCTATATAGCTCTGTGAGTGATTTTTAGGTGATAAGATATGCCCCATGATGTGTGAGGTTAGGAGCATAGGTATAACTGATGCATCCCCCCTCCCCTTACGGGGTTTTGTGACGTCCCGGTCTCCGGATCGTTCTAATTGTCGAGTCGTATCAACTCATTGGGTTCCTGAATGAACCCAGATCAATTATACACATGTCCCTTTTCCTCCTGTGTGCAAGTCCTGTGACACTTGCACCCTCTGTCTATGTGTTCTGGCGCTCTTTAATTTGCAGGCGCTAGCTCCTCTTCACTAGCCCCTTCCTTCATATGTCCCTGGGCTGTGCCCTTGTGCTAGTGCGCGATTGCGGTCACGGGAAGAGTGGTTTCAAATCAACCCACTTTTCACCCTGCAATCCTCCTCCTGCTGCCACATATCCTTTCACTTAAAACAATGGTTGAAATTGTGTCCTGCTTAAGGAATATTATCGTCTGAGCATGTCCTGGCCCTGCAATCCTTTCCGTTCGTCGATTTTCTACCTCTCGGTGCTGCCTCACGATCAATGGTTGCTATCGAATCTCCTGTTCCACTCTTCTTTTCTCCTTCCACACGTCTCCCCAGATCTCTACGATTTGTTGACACATAACCCCCATCTAGATCAACGACTGTCATTGACTCCCCCTTTCTAGCCTTCAGGAGTTTTAACTCTCAACTCCACTCTCCTTTGTGTGGCAATTCCCCGGAGTGGAAGATCTGTTAACACTTGTCTCCTTGGATCTACGGCTAAGATCTCCTCCGTGAGTCCGACCTTCGGGAATCTCAATTCTCAAATCCTCAGCCCTGCTGAATGGTTATCTTCTGGAGTGGAATATCTGCTGACACGTATCCTCCCCAATCAATGACTGTGCTCCCGCTTTAGGACTTTATCCTTTCCGATCAAATCAACAATCCTGCGACTCCCTCCTCGATCAATGATTGAGATCTGCTCTGGGTCTTCGGACCTTTTCCCCTCCGCTTTCTTTCGAAGTTCTAGATCTAACGTCACGTGTCCTCCTTCACATCGATGACTCTCGTCGGTTCTGAGATTTCGGTCTTTGATGATTTCAAATCTCAACAAACACAAACCTCCAGAGCGAGTCCTTCCAGAGTTCATGATCTGGTGACACCTGTCCAACCCATATCAACGACTATCATCCACTTCGGCTATTCGAGCTTCGACGATGTCAAACCTTGAACTTCTCCTTCGCTTTTCTCTCGGATTTCATGATCATTCGCCATGTACCCTTTCTAGATATGACGGTCCAGATTTTACTTCAGGTCTTCGAGCTTCGGCTATTTCAGTTCTCAAACTGAAACTCCAGTGTAACTTTCCCCGGAGCTCGCAATCTGGTGACAAGTGTCCCCTTGTAGATCGATGGCTCTCGGCTCTTCGACTGTCCAGCCTTCGAGTGTTTCAACACTTCAACCTCCACCTTCCACTGTATCTTTCCGACCCGTTGACACGTATTCCCTCTGGATCCAACAATCCAGATTCATTACAGCCCTTCGGCTCTCTGCACTTCGGGAACCTCGAGTTTCAAACTTGTCTCCTCCTGAACTCATGATATCTGACGACTTAGATTCGCCTGGTCGATCAACGACTGAGATTTCACTTTGAGCTTCTGGCTCTTTGGGCTTCGGAAATCTCAAATCTCAAACCTTGAGAGATTCTCTCTCATGTGCATGCGAGCATTAAGACTTGTGCACCTTCCTTTGATCAGATGAATATCGATCCTTCATGCTCAGGGTCCAACAGATGGGATCCGTTCTTTCCTCTACGCTTCCTCTGCTCGCTAGACTCAAATCTAATGGTCCAAATGCCTCCTCACAACCAATCTGATGGTTGTGGTCGCTTCTCCTCCTAAGAGTTAGACTTCTCCCACCTTGGAAGACTTAGTCCGCGTTCAAAGGTCTCAGGGTTTTAACTTTCTCTCATGAACCCGACTCCTTTGGGTCTCGCTTACGCTCTTCAGTGTTGTCTCTTCCGAGCTTGATCTTCCTCAAAGATTTCAATCTCCAACACACACCTTGCGTTCTTGGGATTTCATCAAACTCAGATCTGAAGGATTTCTTTAAAAGAAATTCTTCTCGACCTCCTGGCATTCTCCTGGCTCGATGCACACCTTACAGAGATTTACTTCATAGAGCATTCAGTAACTCCATTTCTTACCAAACTCAACATGGAATTATTTTGTGCACACTTGCATNACCCGACTCCTTTGGGTCTCGCTTACGCTCTTCAGTGTTGTCTCTTCCGAGCTTGATCTTCCTCGAAGATTTCAATCTCCCACACACACCTTGTGTTCTTGGGATTTCATCAAACTCAGATCTGAAGGATTTCTTTAAAAGAAATTCTTCTCGACCTCCTGGCATTCTCCTGGCTCGATGCACACCTTACAGAGATTTACTTCATAGAGCATTCAGTAACTCCATTTCTTACCAAACTCAACACGGATTTCTTTTGTGCACACTTGCATCGACTCAATGCCTACCTGGCAGAGCTCGACAGACTTCTCAGTAACTCTCGTTCTCTCTGATCTCAACAAAGAGTTATTCTTGTGCACCCCTTGCACTTTCGCTGATGAAGGTTCAACGATATCTCTCCTGAGCTTCCCTGAGGTTAACTCACCTCTGTCAACGCACCCTTTGCAGACTATGTGCACACCTTGTACTTCTGGAACTCAAATGAGAGAAACAATTGAAAATCATTCAATACTTCATCAATCTATGCATTCAAACATGAAAATGCATAAAAACATATAAAGCATACATATACATAAACACACAATATGCAGGAAAAACTGCTTTTCTATTATCTCTGTGTGTCTATACAGATGATTACAAAACCAGACTGTAATAGAGTCCCAGTTCTCTCAAGCTCTCTCTCAGAACTTCTAAGACCTCCTAAGGCCTCTCTATCATTCTCTCCTCTCTGATAATTACAAAAGAGGGCTCTATGATCTTAATCCTCTTCACCACCTTAGTGCCATTACTATCTCAACTACGACACCATACTCCTACGACTACATTCCATAAATGTTTATCCAGACCTGACTACGATATGGACTTGATACAAGTAACCATTTAAGGCAATCCAACCACTACATGTACAAATGTATGGCTTGGCTCTTACATCCTTACAACACAAAAATCCGTATTGTATCATATTTCAAATTTAAAAAATGGGAGGATCGGTGCCTCTCCCTTTCTCCATTGCACGTCTGCGTGTTAGCGTGCTGGTGCATTTGTTGAGGTGGAGCGATGCTCCTGCATCATACTCCAATGCTAGGAAAATCATGAGTTCCTCTTCTCCAATGTTGAAATCCTCCTCGATCCCAAATCCTCTTTTGGAGTTATCCTCTTGCTCCTCTCCAGCTATGATGTTGTTGCTGCTTCTTTTTCCTCTTTTGTTTCTTTCCTGTTGATATGGAAGTCTATCTTCTATTCAGCTCCCTTTTGCTGACTGCTTCTTGTGCTAACCTCAACATCATCTTCCTTATCTCTTCTATCACCCTGTCCTACTGCTCCAGTGGTTGGATCTTCTTATGCAGTCTTCTCAGCTGCAACTCTTCCTTATTAGTGGGTAGATCACCTTTATCCCCCATATCATTTTATTCTTCTTTTGCTAGTTGTTCTTCTGTAGTATCATCACTGAGTTGCTGCTCAGCTTCTTCCTCTGACATATTGGTTTCTGTCAGCTCCTCTGCTGGTATATACATAAACTCCTCTAATTTCTCTCCTGGTTGGTATGCTCCTCCATATGTCTCCAACTTATCATGTTGGATGTGCCTACCTCTCTCCAGGGCTTCCAATTCCTCATGTAGCTCAACAAATTCTATGTTGTCTTCTCCCTCAGTCATTTCCTGTTCAGCTTCCTGGCTGAAAATTTTGAGCAATTCTGTCGAATGCTCTTCTCCAGAAATTTGAATGTTTGTCTTTTGGCAGTCATCTGTTGGTTTTGGATTGTCCAACCAATCCTCCAACATCCTCAATTCTATCTCCCATTGAGTGAACATCTCAACTGTGTGCTCCTCTTCTTCTTCTCCTTGGGAAACTGCTGATATCTACTCCTTCATCATGACAGTCACCGATGGTTGTTCTTCCTTTGCTGCTACACTTTCATCATGTGCACTGGCCTTCACTTGGATGTTTGGTAGGAATTCTTTGATCCCTCCAATAATCAGAATGCTCTTCTGATCTTCATCTTGGATGGTGAGAGTTTTTAACTTCTCATCATCTTCATTCATATGGTCTGCAAACCCACATGAATCTTCACCTATCAGCACTCCTCGTTGACATGAACCCACTTTTGAGCTCTTGAGACTTTAAGAAAATATCATTTATTTCTCCCTGCCCATCTAGCGATTTGGGAATTTTCTGTTGCCCACCTGGAAGTCTATGAGATCAACCGATCCCATCTCATTTCCCACCTGGAAATCTGAACTTTCAGAACTTCTCCTCTGGAATTACTTGAGACCTCCACCTGATCTCTTTCCATTGCCCACCTGGAAACTTGAAATTCCATTTCTGCCCACTTGGCAGTTTATGAGATCTTCATCTGATCTCTCCTCCTCCTTGTCGTTGAGATTTCTCCCAGTCTCTGGTTCACAGATGTGAATCAGTTCCTCCCCTATGTCATTGAGGTTTTCAACATGCCTTAGCCACTCTCTTAATAGTTTTCACTGTCCTCTGGCCAACAATACTTTAACTCACCACTTCACCTTCTTCTTCATGGGCCATTCATATACCCAATGCACTTTTGCATCCTGCTGCATTTTAAATGAAAGCTTCTCTATTCATGCTCTTATCTGATTGAACTCTAGATCCATCTCTGGATTGTTCTTCTTCTTGCAACCTTCTCTTCGACCACATCCATGTTCTTCAATATCCATTTCCACTTTCTACCCGCCCTCCTAGAAATTCTATGGGTCACTCTTCATCCGCAAGCATCTCCATCTTCTCTCGCAGCTCACCTGGCTGTTTAAATTTTTTCTACCGCATCCATGCAACAACCTTCTCACAGAGCTTCAGTACTCTGCCTTCCTTTCACCTCTTTCTTGTCTACTATCTATAAGCAAATCTCGGTATTTTGATACCGTTCGATGTCCTCAGATTATCCCCTTAGCCTACAGAAATCAATTCTGTGCTCTGATACCACTTGATGGTATCATACTATCTCTTCTTTAATGTCTTCTCTCCTTGACCTACATAAATCAATTATGCAAAAAGGATCTGATACCACCTAATGGTCTATATCAGAGTATATCATTTCTATGCTCTCTGCTACAAAAATAAACAATCTGTGCTCTAATACCACCTGATGCAGCCTCCCTCCCCTTCCAGGGTTTTGCAACCTCCTGGTCCCTGGATCATTCCAATTGTTGAGTCGTATCAAATCTTCAGGCTCCTAAATGAACCCAGATCAATTATACACAGGTCCCATTTCCTCCTATGTTCAAGTTCTGTGAAACCTGCACCCTCTATCTGTGCATTCTGGAACTCTTCAATTTGGGGGTGCTAGCTCCTCTTCACTAGCCCCTTCCTTCATATGTTCCTAGGCTGTGCCCTTATGCTAATGCGCGATTGCGAGCACAGGAAAGAGTGGTTTCAAACCAACCCACTTTTCACCCCGCAATCCTCCTCATGATGCCATGTATCCTATCACTTAAAACAATGGTTGAAATTGCAGTCCACTCAAGGACTATTATTGTCTGAGCATGTCCTGGCCCTTCAATCCCTTCTGTCCTTCAGTTTTCTACCTCTCGGAGCTGCCTCGCGATCAATGGCTGCTATCAAATCTCCTATTCCACTCTTCTTTCCTCCTTCCATGCGTCTCCCCGATCTCTACGATTTTTCGACACGTAACTCCCATCTAGATTAACGACTGTCGTTGACTCCACCTTTTCGACCTTCGAGAGTTTCAACTCTCAACTCCACTCTCCTCTGTGTGGAAATCCACCAAAGT
>JASDQU010655007.1:14784-30645 GCA_032191745.1 Picea mariana | reverse complement strand
TTTTGAGTCCTTGATCCATTTGTTTGAGAACAATTATTCAACTACTTCCCATGTGGTGCTTCATCTAGTACCTTCATTGGGGCTATACCACCATTTACCATCTTCACCATTAAAATAAATACCTACCAAAGAAGGAGTATTGATATTTTTTTTATCATTCTCAACCATTCCCCAGAACCGATTTCATCTTTATATTCATCTCAACTAAAGTTAGGTATTGTCATTGATTCTTAATTGAGGTCTAACCCCAACCCTTAAAGTACAACCTAAATATATTAAGGACAATGATATCAAATATTTATAATATTTGCTCCAATACAATATTCTATTTTTTTTTTTTAATCTTTCCAATGGTTTTTGAATCAACTCAATCGGACATCCTAATCAAAAGTTATGATAGTTTTAAGTGTCATGCCTTTGAAAACCCTGATTTGGAGTTTGTCCTCCTAGTTGACCTTCCTTTTGATGTATCTATGCAATTATGGCTCTTCTAACTCTGAAATTGTGACCTGCAAGCCTATTATATGTCCTCTATTCAATTCCACAGGTCTGAGAAAAATTGGATGTGCCAAGTGGAAGTTGTGGTAACTTCCCCACACCTTGCTGATTTTTGGACTTTCCAGGATAACAAACTTGTGCAACATTATGTTAGAATATAATGGATGTGCTCGTTTAACCATAGACAATATCACTATTGTCACCCAACCATAGGCCGAAGCCACCCCCAAGCACCTTAACCTTGATAGAGAATCATTTTGGAAGCAAACCCTAAGATAGATAGCTAAACAAAGGGTGGTGCACCTTTCTCCAAGGATAATGCACCAAACAAGAGCTGATCATATATTCCAAACCATAACCAAAAGATAGTCCAAGCCAAAACAAAATCTACTAGTTGTAGCAACTACAACAACAACTCTCCTCCAAACTTGCGCACAAACTGACCAACTGCAGTGTGCACAAGTGATGCTTTTGCAGTTCTAAGAATTATTGTCAGAATGAAGACTGGCCTCCTGTATTTATACTAAAATTGGCAAACTTCCTAGGACGACTTCTCATTCTAGGTTCTCATTTACTTAGAATATAATATTTCCTTTAGCCGACTTCTTCTCTTGGAGGATAATAACCTAATACAAGTTATCCTCTTGAGCCGACTTGTCTTCTAGGGTTATTAGCCAACTAATTAGGCTTTATTCTTGCTTCCCGAAATATTCTATTCTCGTCAGGTTTACACGTGGAGGTAAATACCTCCCACAACTACCATAATATCAACACTCCTCCTAGTTAGGGAGGTATTGAAGGTAATGGTATTGAGAAAAAACATACCATTCACCCGGTAGCATCAACATAGTCGTATAGACTATCTCATTACTAGATCATGAGCACCATCATCACTATCAATGTCATCAACTGCATCATCTCTCGAAACCATACTCCATCTGAGTAATCATACATGATGATGGATAAGTCACTCACTCCATAGAGTGACACAAGAACCATTCTTCTAATCTGGACATATGTCCTAGAAGAATAAATGTCCTAGACCATTTTCCATCTAGGAAATCTCTGTCCATTGATCATCCATCTACCTGATAATCATTTCCAACACTGCTGATAGTATTCAAGGCAATCAAAATAATATCATTCAATAGAACACAACTACAATCCAGTGGTACACTACCACACCAAGTAGCACACAGGTACTTGATCAATGATGTATAGTCACAATCAGTGGAACACATCCACAACAGTAGCATACATCTATTGTTAAGAGACATACAGTCTCCATAACAATCATCTGATATCAACCTGCACATAAAACATTGTTATGATATAAACTGAATCATCTGGGCCATTCTTCCACTCACATCTGTGAGATCTGGAAGAGAATATGCCCTTAGAAGGTCAAACATCAATGATGAGCTATCTGGACTATTCTTCTCAAGCAAGGAAGAATAATTGTCCCAATTTATGAGCCTAGACCATTCACCTATCTGGGCCATTCCTCTGGCACAAACAAAGTGCAACCTAGAGAGAATGAGTCTGCCCTAGGAAATGCCTATTCATAATTGCTAAACCTAGACCATTCACCTATCTGGGCCATTCCTCCGGCACTAAAAAAAGTGCAACTTGGAGAGAATGAATCTGCCCTAGGGAATGACTGTCTTGACCATTTCCAAAGGAAATGACTGTCCTGCACCAACCTCCAAAATAGACCATTCTTTGAAACTGCTCACAACTGTGAGCTTCAAAAGAATGACTATCCGGTGAGGTAGANAATAATTGTCCCAATTTATGAGCCTAGACCATTCACCTATCTGGGCCATTCCTCTGGCACAAACAAAGTGCAACCTAGAGAGAATGAGTCTGCCCTAGAAAATGCCTATCCCTGATTGCTAAACCTAGAACATTCACCTATCTGGGCCATTCCTCCGGCACTAAAAAAAGTGCAACTTGGAGAGTCTGCCCTAGGGAATGACTGTCTTGACCATTTCCAAAGGAAATGACTATCCTGCACCAACCTCCAAAATAGACCATTCTTTGAAACTGCTCACAACTGTGAGCTTCAAAAGAATGACTATCCGGTGAGGTAGACCAGTCTTCTTGACCACTACTAAGAGTGATCGTCAAGAAGAGAGACTGTCCTAGACCATTCCCAATGTTAACCACAAGGGGAATCACTATATATGGTACATCAACAATCCATCAAACCATTTTCATTATGAAAATGATTGTTCGATTTGGACCATTTTCCGAACTGGAAAATGCTTGCTCGTCAGAAATCTCAAACCACTTTTTGAACTAGAAAGGAACTTCTCATCCTAGACCACTTTTCGAACTGAAAAATGACTATCCATAAATCAATAACACATCAGCGCTCCCTCCCAACCTGGGAGTCATATCTTCCTTTTTCAATAAGGAAGTCATCTCCATGAGCTCAAGCTTGAGTGCACAAACTATTTCACCTTGGACAGAGGCTTTACCAAAATGTATGCTTATTTTCTCATATGTGGAGATATATATATATATATATTGGAGAACCACTTCTCTTTTCTGGACTTCATCACGGAGAATGTAATGCTTGATCTCAATGTACTCCGATCTTTCTGGAACACTGGTTTTCTCTGAAGGCTTCATATAACTCTGATCATTACAGTATATCATAGTTGAATTCAACTCTTTTTTTTCTTCTAGCTCATAACATCGTGGCAAGGCTCAAACTGGAACATATCCATGTGGTACTTCTTCTGCCATCATGAGAGTTTGTCATCGATTAGCAATCCATCATCCCGAGCTTATGAGTAACCATTCTAATACAATATCTCTGTTATAGAAAGCTTTTCACCACGCTTCTGTTGTGCATTGAAGGCTCTGCACCAAGTTGTTTGAATCCATACAATATCTTCTTCCATTTGCATACAAGGGTCTCTTTCTGGTATACCTCANACAATCCATCAAACCATTTTCATTATGAAAATGATTGTTCGATTTGGACCATTTTCCGAAGTGGAAAATGCTTGCTCGTCAGAAATATCAAACCACTTTTTGAACTAGAAAGGAACTTCTCATCCTAGACCACTTTTCGAACTGAAAAATGACTATCCATAAATCAATAACACATCAGTGCTCCCTCCCAACCTGGGAGTCATATCTTCCTTTTTCAATAAGGAAGTCATCTCCATGAGCTCAAGCTTGAGTGCACAAACTCTTTCACCTTGGACAGAGGCTTTACCAAAATGTATGCTTATTTTCTCATATGTGGAGATATATATATATATATATATATTGGAGAACCAATTCTCTTTTCTGGACTTCATCACGGAGAATGTAATGCTTGATCTCAATGTACTCCGATCTTTCTGGAACACTGGTTTTCTCTAAAGGCTTCATATAACTCTGATCATTACAGTATATCATAGTTGAATTCAACTCTTTTTTTTTTCTTCTAGCTCATAACATCGTGGCAAGGCTCAAACGGAACATATCCATGTGGTACTTCTTCTGCCATCATGAGAGTTTGTCATCGATTAGCAATCCATCATCCTGAGCTTCTGAGTAACCATTCTAATATCTCTGTTATAGAAAGCTTTTCACCACGCTTCTGTTGTGCATTGAAGGCTCTGCACCAAGTTGTTTGAATCCATACAATATCTTCTTCCATTTGCATACAAGGGTCTCTTTCTGGTATACCTCAAATCCTTGAGGTTTCTCTTCATGTAAATTCCAACCCATGAATGTTGTGGACGATATACTAGCTCATGTAGAGGTATGTCTGGTTTACTGGAACAAGAAATCATCATAGTCTTCTCCCTCAATCTGGGAGAACCTCTAGTTCTGGATCTCACAATGCTTACATTCATAAGTCTTCCATACACTATTCTTCATCAAAACTTTTAGTTCCTCTGCTTGATCTCTTTTAGTGAGTTCATATCAGGCTGGTAATCTTGTGATTCTCGATACAATGACTGGTTGTTATGGCTTTTCTTTCTTTCTTGGAATCTTCATGTTCTTCCTCATGTTTCTCTTTAGCTCTTGGGTCCATGGAGTTTTCTATATATTCCATGCTCTGAAGATTCCAACTTCTTCCTTTCATCATAGGATCATGGATGTGGATGGAAAACCAGGGATACTTTAAGACTTATTTTCGAAGAAGGCTTCTTCTAAAGTCAAATTGAACACGTACTGCTTTTCATGTTTGCTACCATGGATATATACTTCATCATCTTCAATGGATCATAGGATTAACTCCCTCCTAATCCTTGCTTCATGTATGAATGCATGCTCTTCTTTTGGAATGTATAATCAGCTCCCTCCATCTAACAAAGTCCATGCTTCCGTCTGCATCCTTATTTCCTTCTACAAAGTGTCAAAAGTTTTTCTCCAATTTCCTCTTGATTGCTGACTTCTTTCTGTCTTTACTTCTTCTAGGTTTCTTCAAGATTGATTTTGATTTCAGCTTATCTTGCAACTGTTATTTATGTAATAACTTCCACATGAATTGTTACCAGGGGTTGTTGATGTACTTCATCCTTTCATGTGTATTATATGAATTGTAGTCATAGTGATAGAAATCCTTATCTTGTTGTTCTTCCATAGGTATAGTTTCTCTTGGAACGTATTATATTCTAAGAAATAGATATGCAAGATATGTACAAAAAACATGGTATGTATGAGAACTATGAATAGTATTGTTACCTTGTCTTAGAAGAAGAAGTATGTTTTGTCTTGCTTGGCTTTCTTTGAGGGTTCCCTTTCTTTGGAAACTGATGCTTTGTGTGTTTCCTTCCTTTTCTTTAACTCGAGACAATGATTCTTGTAGTGACCATACTTTTGATAATTTAAACATTGTATTCTTGATATATCTTTCTCTTGATTTGGTTTCTTCCTGGAGCCAAACTTCTTTTTATTCCTGAAATCCTTGAACCTTGCTATGAAGGCTTGATCATCGTACTTATTTTGGGGTTTCTCTTTTGCACTGATCCTTGATTCTTCTTATGCACAACAAGTCCAAAGTTATTCTAATGTAGGATACTCCTTCCTTGTGTTCATGCTTGTGACAAATGCATCCCATGTCTTGGGAAGACCATTGAGTACTATGTTTACCAATTCCTTCCTTGAAATGATCTCTTCAATAGCTTGTAGTTGATCTCTTAACTGAGATATTCTCACAAAGTATGATGTTATGCTGTCATCATCATTCATCTTCATGTCACAGAGCTCATTCTTTAGACTCATTACTTGTCCAATGTTTCTGATTGAGAGGAGGTTTGTTAGGGCATTGTACATCTTCTTAGACGAATAAAGATGGGAGATGTATGGTATCAAGTGGTCTTTTATAGAGTCCACTATGATACTCATGGAATTGATGTCACTGTCTTTGAACTTCTCCATAATTGCAACGTTATGCGATTCCTTCTCTTTTCCTTCTTCAAAATCTGGTTCCACGATCTTTCATTTCACGATATCCAACACTTTATTCTTGGCAAGGATGAGGTAAATCCTTGTCTTCCACGTTATGAAGTTAGAAGCTCCATATAACTTGTTTTATGACTTCATAGAGTAAGTCATGGTTGCCTTGACTTGGTCAACCCTAGATTTGACCAAAAACTCAAACTTGACGTCTTAGCTTGCTGAGAGTACCAGGAGATGCGCTAGGCTAGGGCACATTAGTCTATCCTGAAATTAGGTCAATCCCTTCACTTAAGATGCCTCAATGAGAGGGTTAGGGTTTCTGCATCTGCACCTACTAGTAACCCTAGCTATAATGCTTTGGTAACTGCTCCTGCTAGAAACCGGCCTAACGACAGTTCTTCCATGAGCTTAGTATCCTTATGGCTATTCTCCCTTCCAATGGTTAGACTGAATGAAGGAGGTGTGGGCCCATAACCTATCAGAATATAATGGATGTGCTCATTTAACCATAGCCAATATTACTATTGTCACCCAACCATAGGTCGAAACCACCCCCGAGCACCTTGACCTTGATAGAGAATCATTTTGGAAGAAAACCCTAGGCTAGATAGCCAAACAAAGGGTGGCACACCTTTCTCCAAGGATACCACACCAAGCAAGAGCCGATCAGATAGTCCAAACCATAACCAAAATATAGTCCAATCCAAAATGAAATTTTCTAGCTGCAACAACTACAATGACAACTCTCCTCCAAACTTGCACACAAATTGGCCAACTGTAGTGCGCACAAGTGTTTCTTCTGTAGTTCTGAGAATGCCTGCTAGAATGAAGATTGGCCTCCTATATTTATACTAAAACTGGCAAACTTCCTGGGCTGACTTCTCATTCTAGGTGCTCATTTACTTAGTATATAATATTTCCTTTAGTCGACTTCTTCTCTTGGAGGTTAATAACCTAATACAAGTTATCCTCTTGAGCTAACTTGTCTTCTAGGGTTATTAGCCAACTAATTAGGGTTTCTTCTTCCTTCTCGAAATATTCTATTCTCATTAGGTTTACACGTGGAGGTAAATACCTCCCACAACTACCATAATATCAACATGTTCCAAGCGCACAATATTTGATATCTGATTCTAAAAATTGTACCAAAAATACTACTGACTATAATTGTTCCAATTAAATTTGTATCATGGGATTTGGATATTCTATGATGAATATATTACCATTTTACCTTGAACACCTATTTGAGACTAGTTACATGACTAGTCAGAAACTCTATCTTGCACAACGTTTATCTATGAAATTACAATGACCCAGATGTTGAAATTCGTATCACAGGCACTATGATAAGTCTTCTCAATATCCTCAATATTTTTCCATCTGAAGTGGCTCTGAGAAAAAATTATAGTGAAAATTCCAAAATGACTATATTGAGGAAGAAAAACCCTTCGATTGGTGCTCTGATACCAAATGTAATGATCCAAATGCTTAAAAACATCATAAAATAATAGAAGTACACACCATGTACAAAATGTGAGCATGGAGCACAACTCTAAGATAGATAATTTACATAATAAATCCTTAAATAATAGGGGAACCCCTCCAAATAACCAAATACATTCATATATCACAATTCACCTCTCAATAATGAATACATGATCTCTTATATATAGCTATTCACACTTGCACATGAGGCCCGTTTAGTATTAGGTCGGCCCTATTACATATATATTTACACATTAAATGTACATTTAGGCCCATATATTCCCCCCATTGGATCATATAATATACATTTATCCATATATATGCTCCCCTTGGGTCATACCACATAGTCTGTGAAACTGTTTGAAAAACAGTCGCACAGATCGTGTGAGAGATCAAAACTTGATGAATTTTTTGCTAGGTTTAATATCTGACTAACCCATGTTTGTGTATATTGTGACACTTAGAGTTGTCACCATGTTGATTTGGTGGTGAGAGACARATTTGGATTCCCTCCGTATTATGGTGATGGCCAATCCCRCGGCTCGATTTGAGATGGAAAACTTTGGCCTTCTCAAATTTATTTAGTGTTCTYCKCTTCACTCCCCGAAGGGACTTCTAAAATTTATGGTGTCGATGTGGAGCCCCAMCATTGGGAGTTTGATGTTTGAGGCTAGATGGTGGATATTTCAATGAATATTGAAATCTATTTCTTGATGGGACTCTCCATTTAGGAAGAGTTCCTTGAGATGATCCCTTGTATGGATGGGGGGGTCATCRTTCATACTTTGGTTGATCTTTATTGTGATGGTCAGGATGCGATTACTGAAGGATTAATATAGGTGGAACGTATCTAGGATTTTATTCCATGGGTTGTGTCCCTGATGGTGTTGAGCATMTACGAATCCTTGGGAACCAAGAGGATCACTGGGGTCCCAATGATGATCATGGGGCATGTCCTCTAGGGTCTTAACTATGCCTAGGAATTCCTGATGAGGTAGGACATGTTTTCCTAGTTGACAAGGTGTGTGGAGAGTCGGGAGGGAGACTTCTCCTTTAGCTTGGTGTTATGCATTTTTTCTTTAAGCATGTGGTATTCTTTTGCCTGAGGATTATATTGGCAACGACTAGGCCAGACCAACCACATATGAGGTTGCGGGGAGAGATATTGGACTAGGAGGGTGACGATCTAGTGGGATGCTATTTTTATATGGAGTTCCATGGGTTTTAGAGGCAAATCCCACATGTTATTCTAGAGTATCCTTATGCAAGCATGGAATATTGACAAGATCTGGAGACAATCCTCCTCTATAGGGAGATGTGGGACCGCCGAGGTTAGTATTGTTGTGGTTTATTTATTATGTTTTTGTTGTTTTTGATGCATTTATCATGTTTTTGATTATCTAACATAGTACAAATGAGTAACTATATTTTTTATTACACATATTAGACTGCAAGGTCGATAGGCCCCTGTGGTGAGGGAGCCAACAACATGAGGTCAAGAGTGACTTGTTAGGGATGGATGACATCATTGTTGTTAGGAAGTAGATATGGGACCAAGGAAGCATGCACATGCGGATCTTGTACATGAGGGAGATTCCAAGAGAGAGGTTAATCTCCAATATTAGCTAGATGACTTGCACCAGTGTTTTGACCTCRTACTATGTGGAGTGGCCGATGGAAAATTGAAATAAATGTAGGATGAGGAGCTACTAGAGGCTTTCATCGGCCTCAATCCTRATTGGAGACCACTGGTACAACAATATTTAGTGGCAGGAGCAGAGGTTACTGAACAATTGAGGCCTCCAACTAGTGAAGTTCCTCCAGTGGGTGGGGCACCTCCTGTTGGCGAGGGCCTCTAGCTGGGGGCTCCTCGAGCTTGGTCCACCTTAGGGGTGGTATATTTRTGGTGTATAGGAAATGATATCTTTTTTTGTATTTCCTTATGTATATGGGTGAGGGCCATATATATATATTTTTTGTACATGGCATGTATAGGGGTAATKCCCCCATTCTATATATGATAAGTGAGTGCAACCRCAGTGAGGGATAACCCTTTGTGTTGTACCCTATTTTTGAAACTCTTGATACACACACACACACACACACACATAGATATTTGGTCATCTCATGAAGGTGTAACTTGTTTGATTGGATATTTTGTTTTTTTTCGATGATATGCATATGTCCATCTATTTCTTTATGATACATTTTGTTGATGTAATGATTGAAAAAACATATATATGCTTGATATATAGAAAACTCATGATAAAAAATTCTTCGATTTATGTGATATGTTCCATTCTAGAATTTCATTTGCTATATGATCTGCAACTTGGTTCTTAGTGCTAGGAATACATGTTAATGTAATGGATTCAAAATTCTGTGATAGAAGTTTAATCTACAGGTATTTTCTAAACAAACAAGGGTAATGAGCATGGTAGAGATTGTTCAACTACAAAATGACAAACTGGGAATCCAAGAATACATTGAAGTGTTGAATGTGAAGGTGAGAAACATCAACCATAAGGTCGATCATGAAAACATACTCTACTTGGTTATTCATAGTTGGACCTAGCTACACATTGCTGGTCTAATTTCCCCCAACTTGACTGAGGTTCATTACATGTGGAACACACATAAAAAAAAAAAAATGCTAACATATCTTGTAGATTACCATCTATAGGAAAACACACAAATCTAAGCATTTTCTGATACCATTATTTAAATGAAACTACATCATGCTAAACTAACGTGAATGCGGCTAATAAAATCATCACAACAACATATAAATCATTCTCATACACAGATTTAATGCACAACAATAAAAACTCATAATGCAACACACAAAAGAGATAAAACACTTATCTTTCTAAACAATTGTGCAACCAACTACTTGGTATGAACGTTCCACCCAAGCATAGAATTTTTGTTTCAGATATTAAAATAAAGTCACCCCTGGCCTAAGATTTCACAAAAGAGGGTGTCTCTCACTGTCCAGTCACAACTCAAAAAAATACCACAACCCACTATCATTCTTTGACAACTATCCTGATTTCCACCATCTCTCTTCCTCTTGACCTGCCCAACCCAAGGAATGTACCCCTTCTTTGATCTTAGTCCATTAGGCGAACCATTCGTTTATCAGGGTCTCTCTAGTGCAGGTAACTAGGAATGTCACTATCAGAAACCCAAGGGAACTCACTGCTAGGAAAACTACCAGGAAAATAAAAGTAGCAAGCTTGTTGCTCCAATGCAACTCACACAACAATTCACTCTTTAGGCTTGAAAACATGGTTCTTTTACAAGCCTAACAACTTTCTTCTTCAATATTCAACTCCAAAAATGCTCCAGATTCAGGGATAATTTTAAGGATGGAAATTTATATTAAAATGTAGAAACTTGGGCTAATCTTACTAGTCCTTAATACACAAAATGTGAATTGTTTGGCGATACTTTTATAAAAATATTCAAATTTAAAAGGATTTTATATAGTTTTTATAAAATTTTGGTGATTTTTAAGGTAAACTAATTTTATTCTATGGAATTTGGGTGAATCGTTTTTAGAAAAAATGGAAATTGGTGAATCGTTTTTTGGGAAAAACAATGGAAAATTATCCCATTTGCAAAATTTATCTCCTAAAATCATCTATGGAATTCACCCTCTATTATTGTTCCATCTCTAGTGCACTTCTCCTTCCTATTGTCTCTGGCTTCCCAAACAAAAACATGCCTTTCTAAATTCCCCCTCCTCTGACCATACAAATTTCCTCTCTTTTGATTTTTTATTTCCTTCATACTCATCCCCAACTGATTTTACTCAACCCCATGCTCCGAATAACTATGGGATGTGATTCCTCACACCCACCCTCTTACAAGTATTCAATGATTGGGCTCTTTGACACTCAAGGGAAAATCAGAAGGTTCACTCAAAACATTAAAAACAAGAAAATGATTTGGGAATTAAACTCATGGAAAAAAAATCCTTTTCTAGACCCCTCCTCTACTTTGGATTAATTATACCCCATCTCTTTCCATGTCCCCCAACAACTGGCATCCCATTTTGTTTAATAAAAATTTAGAAATACAATTCACATATTACATTGCTTGGCCATAGCCACATTCATATATACATTATGGATTAATTAAACTTGGGATTATAGTGGGGATGTTACATTCCCTCTCCCATATGATTGTTCACCATCCTTGGTGCACAACAACAAATTTACATCACAATACTTAGAAAAACAATTATGCAATTTCACAACTCCAACAACAGTTCCAACCATAATCCCATGTTCTTCAATGTTGGAATATTCAATAATACTGAGAGGGGGGGTGAATCAATATTACACATATTTTAACCACTTTTTCTTTTTACCATCTTAAATAGTCATCACATAGTAAATCATGAGAAATTYCATAACACAAAGACACAATAGACAAATATTTTATGTGGAAACGCATACGGGAGAAAACCACAAATCAACTTCTTATTATATCCTTCAAGAGTTGCATTCTTTAGATGCTTCAACCCGTGAGGGACACCAATCCCTATAGTAAGCACCCACTTACAACTCTTCAAGCACCAAAGTGACATGCACCAATATGTTGAGAGGATTAGGACACCAATCCTCACTGTAAGCACCCACTTATAGTCTACAAGCACCAACCTGTTATGAGGATGAGGACACCAATCCTCTCTGTGAGTGCCCACTTACAATCTATAAGAACCAAATTGCCAAGAACCAACCTGTTATGAGGAAACCAATCCTCTTCCTTGCACCAACCTACCACCCTAAAGTAAATAAGATAATCGAAGTTTAGTCAATTACAAACCCTCATGTTCTTGATATCTCCTTTTCATAGGCTCATACTATAAATATGAAACACACACATCAAATAATTTTTTCAATTGAACATGACATGTATGATCTCAAATAATCCTGTAGATAATTTTTTCTATAGTCGTTAATTTTATAGTCGTGGATCTATTTCTGTAGAATCTATTGATTTTGTAGTCATGATCTGTTTCTGTAGCTATTGTTGATTATGTAGCTGACGCTCATTTTTAATCATAGATCTATTATTTCTGTAGTTTTTGTTTTTGTTTCTGTAGATGTCTCTCATTCTGTAGTTGTATATCTATTGTTTATGTAGTTGTCTCTGATAGTGTAGCCATAGATCTGTTGTTTCTATAGTTGCTGCTAATTTTGTAGCCGTGGATCTGTTTCTATAGCTATGTTAATTCTGTAGTAGTGGATTTGTTTCTGTAGTTGTTTTAATACCCTCAGGTTGATCCCCAGTCATAGTTGTACATATGTTTTATAGGCTGGTGAGGTAGGATATTATAGGCCAAAGTGCCTATGTGATTATTATGTCAGAGAGCCTAGATGTTAAAAGGCTAGTGAGCCTATTATTGTAAAATGTAATTACACTCAGATATTAATAAAAGTACACCACTATTACAGACCGACCCAAAAAAAGAGTACGGGGGATAAAATCCACTAGAAAGGGAAAGGGGGGATAAGGGTATAATATTAAGGGGCTAAGCTAAGGGGGATTAAGCCCAAGGGAATATTATATTCCTTAAAAATTTAAAGTATGGGATAATATATTATCCTAAGTTTCAAAAGAGAGGTAAAAAATTACATAAAGGGGGACAAAGCTAGTCCTTATGTGCTAAGTGTCACATATGTCACATGCATATATAATTTGGAGGTATAGTGTAATTCCCCATATTTTCTATCATTCTTTAATCATTATTCCATGGTTTCCCATCCTCCATACCTGAAAGATGTACTATGCAGCCGTACCTAGATTGTGAAATCATGGGAGCATTTATGGGTAGAATTGGACTAAAGAAGCAAGTTATTAGGCTCGTATGTTGTTGAAGAAGTGGGTTATCAGGCTTGTGGGTTGTTGAAGAAGTGGGTTTTCAGACCCATGAGAATTCTCTCCAGGTGAGAGAATTGATGGGAGTTTATTCCCAAGGTGCCAAGCTATAACTACATGGATCTAAGACTTCTTGTCTAGCCTATTGTTGAAGCCTCAGAAGGGAAGTGGCGCAGTTGAAGGACTGTTGAGAAGAGAAGGGGCACGCTTTCTGGGGTGGGATAGGCAGGTGGGGGATGAGAGACTGTAGGATGTTTTCTAGAGTTAGCACTTGAGTTTGGGATTTGCTGCTATCTGAGAGACCTTAGCCTGGCTTAGGATCTCCTTAGCCTGGAGGAGTTTTATCCCCAGCTCGGGAGTGACCCACTGTTGAGAGTTATGAGTAGTGTGCTCTATGGCAGAGAGGAACATGGAAGATATGCATGTATTTGGTGTTATTATTCATAAGATAAGTTTCTTTCTTGTGCTCATTTGAATTAATGTGTGTGTAATTATGAGTTACTGTTATGGAATGTTTGTTATAAATGTGTTTATGAATTATTATGTTATGTTATTATTATTTTGCATAACTCTATTCATATACATAGCGTATTAGTAAATCAAAATGATATGAGAGGTTGGCATTTTGATGCGGTATTTCCCAACAAGGAGATGGGGATGTTACAAAGTGGTATCGTAGCTCCAGTTTCAACACTAAGTCTGGATGGGATAGTTAACAAAGTACAAAGATGAAAATTGCAGAAATGCAGTTGTAGAGGATGTCTGCAATTTGTTTGTTGAAATTATAGTAGTGAAATTGAGAGGAATTTCACAAGAAAGTTGAGGGAATTTAATAGTGGATGTAAATTCCAAAATTTTATTGGTAGAATCAATTAATTTGGGTCTATAGATGGCCAAATTTTGAGTTTGCAGTGCTCCTGTGGTGAAATCGGGACCAGCTGGGTGAAATTTGGCAAAAGCCCCAATTTTTGTTATTAAATTCATGGGGAATTTGGTAAATTTGGTCCAAGGATTAGATATTCTCAATTTATAACCCTTGTATAACCAAATTCAGACCTGTAATGGGTTGAATATGAAGTTACAGTAAGTCCATTGCAGTTTGAGCAAAATTGGTTAAATAAAATTCCCCAATTCGTGAAGGAATTGAAGAAAAATTATGCCAGAAATGTCGACCGACTATGCATGCAAATAATTGGTTGCTCTAGAGGTTGAATTGTAATTTATTGGAGTGAAATTGGAAAACATTCATGGTTGTAGAGAAACCATGGTGGAAATTGAGCGAAATTGGGCAAAAGCCCCAAATTCTACAATTGAATTATGGAGAATTTGATGGGAAAGATGACGAAATTCATGTGCGGATGATGAATTGGTATTCATAGGGTCGAATTCAGTTATATTAATTTAATACAATTCTTCATTGGCAACCACAGGAAGAATTTTGAAATTGGGTGATTTTGGAAATTTTGAAAAATTGACAAAATTGGAGAAATTAGGAATTTTTCCGTACCATGATGTTAGCCTGATGTGGAGGGTACATGTCAGATGACGTGATAGATATGTGACATGTAATACCATGGTGGAAGGTACATGGTGGAGTGGTATCAGAGGTGGCATGCAAGTTGGTGCCATGGAGGCAACACCTTCATACCCAGCGGAACCCCGAATCCCGGACATGCAACAACCCCACGTTAATTGCCGAGGGGGTCTGGGCTGGTTATGTTAACCACATTCTCGGGGGGTCACAATGCATAGATGAAAAACATGTCACCAATATCTTAATCATGGTTTATTTTTGTGACCCCTCCCCTCTCGGTTAACAGTGGACAGGTCGAGGGGCCCACAATGCGACGTGAGTCGCCGATTGTCGTCGACGCCCACCGCATCATAACCATTGATATTTTTGACAAGAAAATTCTCTCACTAAGGTAAATGGGTGAAATATAGGGTCTACTGATCTGAAAAGATCTTTTAATGACTGTGGTTGAGTTATTAATTGCATGTGTTAATTAACCATTTATGAAGCTAAATGAAAGAGGATGAAGAAGAGAGAATATATCACAGACATAATACATAATACAGATCTGAACTGAAGCAATAAGAACAACAAACCATAACCAGAGAAGTGATAACGGAGTTCGGCACAAAATTGCCTACGTCTCTGGGCTTTTGTCTTAGTGGGGGAGGCTTCTTTATTTCTGTTCAAAAGCTCAAAACATACATTGCAACAGTGCCATTATGCTACAAGACTGATCTAGTCATGTTATTCCAGTTCTATAGAACCCAGCAGAAGAAACGACACACAAAACGGATGACCGGAGCTCCCAGAAATGGCCCGCAAGCGTCTGCTCCTCAACAGCTTCCCTGCATAAAAATGGCTTTGGTTTGGCTTCCCTTCAGCATAACTCTGCTCTGACTCCTTTCATGGCCTCAAACAGGCTTGGTTTTTATAGATTTGAAGTTGGTTATCCATCCCCAACTTCTTCCCAAAATCTGGCCTCCAAAAATGCCCAATATCTCCCAAAAATGGCCCAAATCCACTATTACAGGCATAAAAATCAAATATAAATCCATAAA
>JASDQU010655006.1:17387-27870 GCA_032191745.1 Picea mariana | reverse complement strand
TCTCCCCCTTCCTCTCACACACTCTCTCTCTACCAATCTCTCTATATCCCTATCAAACACTCTCTCTACCCCCTCTCTATATTCCTCTCTCTCCCTCTCACACACTCTCTTTCTCTGCCCCTCTTTCTCTCTCTCTCTCTCTCCCCTCTTTCTCTTTTCCCCTTTTTCTACTTCCTACTCTCTCTCTCTCTCTATACCCCCTTCCTCTCTCTTTCCATATCACTCTTGACCTCTTTTCTACTCTTGTTGGATCTCTCCTTCCCTCCCCTTCTCTCTCCCCCCCCTCTCTCCACCTTACTTTGTATCCCCGTCCCTCTCTCACTCAGTGTATCTCCCTCCCTCTCTCTTCCCCACTCTTCCCCTCGTCTCTCTTTACATCTATCTACCTCCCTTTCCTTTCCATCTGACCCCCTTTCTCTCTTACTTTCTCTCTCTACCCCCCTGTCTTTGTATCCCTCTCTCCCTCTCTCACTCTCTCTCTCTAAACCTCATCTCTATCCTCCTTACTCTCCCTCTCACACTCACTCTCTATGCCCCTATTTATGTCTCCCTCTCTCTCTCTCTCCCCTCTAACTCTCTCTACCCTCTCCCTCTATCTCTCTCTCCATATCACTATCTACCTATATTTTTCTCTTGTTGTATATCTCACTCCCTACCCTTCTCTCCCTCTCCACCCTCTTTCTCTCCTACATCTACCTCTCTCTCCCCCTCACTCTATATTCCCCTCCCTCTCTCATTCAGTGTATCCCCCTCAATATCTCTCGCCCACTCTCACTGCCTTTATCTTGTTACTTCTTTCTACCTCCCTTCCCTCTCCCCCCCCCTCTCCTCTCACTCTCTCTACCCCACTCTTTATCTCCCTCTCTCTCTCTCTCTCTACCTTTCCTCGCTCCCTATAACACTCTCAGTCTCTCTCTCTTCCTCTCTCTCTCTCTACCTATTTCTCTTTACCCCTCATTCTACCTCTCTCTCTCTCTCTCCATCTCACTCTTTATCTCTCTTATTCTCTTGTTGGCTCTCTCCCTCCCCCACCAACTCTCCATATCACTCTCGACCACTCTTATTCTCTTTTTGTCTCTCTCCCTCTCCCCTCTCTCCTCCTCACTCTATATCCCCCTCCCTATTTCTACCCCACTCTCCCCCATTTCTCTCTTTACCTATCTCTAGCCCCTTCCTTTTACTAACTCTCTCTCTACCTCCCCTTTTTGTCTCCCTCACACAGTCTCTCTCTCTACCTATCCTCTCTATATTCCTCTCCCTCCCTCTCACTCTCTCTCCCTCTAAACCTCTTTCTCTCTCACTCCCTCTCTTCCCCACTCTTTCTCTTTGACGCTTGTTATACTTCCCTCCCTCTCTCTCCATATCACTATAGACCTATTTTCTTCACTTTTCGCCTCTCTCCTTCCTGTTGATGTTAAAAATCACAACGAAGAATTCACCCAGAAAGTATTGCTAAAGCCTATTATTTATAAGATAATGATATATATAATACTAGTATATGGGACCCCCTTGTAGTTTGGAGGATAATATATGGTTCTCATTTGATGTTTATGCTGCTATTCGACACTTCTTATAGGGTTCTACATGATTGGTGATGAAATCTTGGTTTGATTTGTGACATAATGGCAAATGGATAATGCATACTATGTGTGGGTTTCATTATTCTAAGCTCTAAATTTTATGAATGAATGACTTATATTCATGGTTATTGCATTGCTATTTAAGCCACATATCATCACATGTTGTACTTGCACAAGACACATGTTAGTTATAACAAGAAATAAGAGCAATAGAAACGAGACCTATGAAAAATCTAAGGAGAAGAAACTAAACTATGCTATACTATGCTACACTATATGCATCTGAAATTGAAAAGGATTATTGTTAGTCCTAGCTAACAAGGTTAGTGGCTATTCGATGTATTGAGTTATATAAAGGCACATTCGATATGCATTATGGTATGTTTGGCAATGGTTAATGTGATATGGGATGGCGCACTTGGCAAGTAATGGATGTTAGTTTCGATGCATAGATTAATAGAATGGATTAATGGATGGCTGATTGGCATATAATAAGCAATTGAATGAGTAGAGGATAGACGTGACGTAAATTTACTGCACGTCACTCCATACCTTTCCCAGTGGCCATCACCCTATCTTGGCTATTGTTCAATTGTGTTTCGTTGTGGTTAAGCTTTGATTTTCAGGCGAGAAAGAATTGCTTGGACAAGCTCGTGCTTTTAAGGATTTTTGGTTACAAGTATGTCTTTTTCGCCATCCATGAACTCGCTCTGGTTATGAAATAGATATTGTCTTGGTGATGTATTGGTCTATTCTTTTCTTGATACTGGAAATAATGTAAACTTCTGATATTTCTCTGGAATGGTTGGTTGTGTGTATTCACTGTAATTGAAAAAATTGGATAGTTGAAGTCACGTTTTCATTGATGATTCTATGTGTGGAAACCATGAAGGCTCTCTATTGTCTTATGGGTTTTGGTTAGAGGGTTTCATTCGGTCGAGACTTGTTGGTCATCTCCACAAAGTTATTGTGAACATACCCATTCATATTTGGGTTATGGGGTTATTGTGTTTGATTTTGAACTACCTTGGGTCACCGCTATCTTTTTTTCCTGGTCATGGGATCATGTATGATTTTGGTTTCTGCACAGTTGGTTATGGTGGCTATTATTCCAATATGCTTTCTTTAGGGTTGGTTGACATTACATGGCTTTTCCTTTTTTAACTAGCATTATTCAGTTTTTGTTTTTGGAAAAATACCAGGGTTATACCCATGCATATTCTTGGGATTATTACTGGCCAGTAAGGAGCCTCTGCTCCTTTGTTCATAGTCTCTCTTACCTAGTGTGAAGTTCCACCCTATCATACATGCTAATGGTTATATAGCCTGTGTGTCCATATTTTTGTTTCGAAGGGTTCTCACCTGTTGTTAATATGGTCGACTCCAGTTTCCTTGTGTTTCAATGATCGAATGAACCCTTGAATATTTTCTTGTCTTTGTTGGTACCGAGCCTGATTTTGATTAAATCAACAGTCACACTGTGTCGGTCATCTAGTTTAATGTTATAGTTGTTGGGTAGTATTTCTAGTAGGGTTGATTATTGGTTCATCCAGGTTGATCAGGTTTATTATAGATTTGATGGAGTAGCGTTGACAATGGTTTTTATTATTGGTATATAGTCGTTGCATTATTTATTATGACAATCGATATCTCGACATGGTTTAATTGGTTGATTTATGAAATGGAAATGGACACACATTCGATGCCTCTTGTGTTGTAACAGTCATATTGTTAACTCAAAATTATTTTATGGTTTGATTAAGTCACAACAACGCTTCTTGCGTTGGTATGTGTGTTTCCAACAACATGGTGTGAGTTGAAATTATGGTTGTTGTTACTGTGTGTTGAAATTGCATGATCAAGATCATTTCAATTTAAGGGCTTGATAGTTGTGACTTGGCTGTCTACTATGTATGTTTATGGATATCATACATCGTATTGTTGATTGCACCATCAGAGATGGGCACGGTCTCTATAACAGTATGGTTTCATGGCAATATTAATTGTTAAATTGGTTAGAGAAATGGAATCAGACACGTTTTAAAAGAACTTGTGTCTGTGTTTGATTTGAGGAAATAATTTATGGACAAGGGTTGATGGTTTTGATGTTGAACATAGTTGAAACAAATGATTGTGTGTTCATTGGAATTTGTTTTAAATATTAAATGGAAGAAGTGAAAGGAACATAATTATTTTTACTGGATGTTTGAAAAGCTTATCGATTCTGAGTATGATGACACTGTGTAAATAAAAAGTGTTGAATATTTAAATGTGGAAAGTGAACAAGTGTTAACACACAGTAATTGTTTAGTTGGTGTTGGATTGTTTGTAATAAATACAAAATTGTTTTATGGATTACTTAATTAACTTTACGAACAATATTTTCTCTTCTCCCTACCATTATTTCACTTTTCACACATTGCAGTCCCCTCGCCTTCCCATATTCATTATTCACCACGTGTTCCTAAATGTAATTACAATTAAGAGAAACTCGGTATTATGACAGTTTAAAAGGTCGCATAGGGATGAATTACAATGATGTATTTTTTGGTTTTACAATATAGTTGATTATTTGATGTCTGTGAGAAATAATTGTAATCCCCCCCCCCCNGCATATCCCAGAACCCTTATTCACCCCCTTCTCATTAATGACTACTAAACAATTGTATGGATTGAATTGCATGAGTCTGATATGTTGCTGAGACAAATTTTATTTCATAATTTAAAAAGAGTTGTCAGGTATGGTTCTTATTGAAACTATTTTCTAATCAATTATGAATACAGGAATGAGATTTTCAAGCAAGAGGTTCAAAAATGAGGCACACCATGCCGCTTGCAAAGGAAAAGCCACTACTGCCCCTTCCTCACCTTCAAATGATTCTGATAAATCTGTGTCCTCCCACATGCATTTGGGGGACGATTCCTACGATGTGATCAACGAGATTAAGACTAAAGGCTCCACACAACCTAAGGAAAATTTAGAGAGATTAAAAGGTGATAGAAGCAAAAAGGGAAAGATTGCCTCACAGACTGGAAAATATGGATTTTAAGTTTTTATTTATTGATTGTTGAGAACAATTGACTTCTGAATTTTTGGACATCACATTATTTTTTGGATATATGGGTAATATATTTTTGGAAATAATTTCAATTATCATTGAGGTAAATGGTCAAATATGAATGTGAAATGGGAGTCACAAGGAGGGATGTTTTGTTTTATTAACTAGTTGTGTTATGATTGTAAAAAGCTAAAGGGAGTCACAAGGGGTCCCACCTACTAGTTATTATTTATTTAAAAACCTTTATTATGATTTATTACTTTTGCCCCTAACTAAAATGTTGGTTGAGTTTTAGTTAACTTAACTAATGAATTAGTTCAACTACTTCAACCAATTCTAATTTACTTAAAGGAAAAAGGAAAGGGAGGAATGAGAGAATAGAAGGAGAAGCATACTAAGGTCTGCTCTTTGAGTTTGTGTTGAGATAATTCAGTTTTCATTCATTCATTAATTTATTCAAGGTCTAATTCTTTTTTATGATAGCACGGTCTTATTGTAGACAAAAAGATTCAGGTCTGAATTACATCATTCAGACACTTGTTTTTCAGAGGTGTTGATCTATCTTTGATAGTCTGTGTAGACTTGTCTATTTGTGAATTAGTTTTCATGTCTGACAAAGGCTATTGTGTAGAGTCGAGTGGGAAACAATATGTGGCAATCTGATCCAACTTTTCAAGTTTGGTTTTTTGATTTTCTGTCAGAAGTCCTTTTGTATGTTTCATCGGGGACATCGAAGTTTGACTTTTGTCCAAAATTCCTTAGGAGATTTTGTAAAGAGAATGATTCTTTGATGAATTGGAATGAAATAAAGGATTGCTCTATGTATTATCTATTTTGATTATCGACTCGGTGTCTTTAATTCTGTCTCTATATTTATTTCAGCATCTGTTATGTTCAGAAAAAACACATTAATAATGTTTTTTTCAGCAAGCTTTTATTTATTAAAAACCAACCTAAGCACTTGTAATCGATACTTGTGAGTTAGGATATTAATTTTGATGGATATAAATATAGGGTGATATTCCTGTGTTTTTTGGTTTAGTTAAGCAGAGTCTGAAAACGATTGAGTAAGATCATTTCATATCTTTTCCTCAACATTTATTTGGCGACCATACTGGGGAGATCTTCAATATCTCTCTAGTTAATTTCTATGCTTGATTAGCATTGATACATCTATTTTTCTGATATTCATTCTTGGACTATTTTATTTCTTAATGACTGTGCCTGTTGTAAGGTATCCCAATGAGCCCGATCTTCAAGATCAGACCAACATTGCTTTGAATTTGTTTAACACCATTTTAGACACTGCCAATACTTGTGCCGAGCTTAATCATTCATGGGTAGCAATTGAATGAGATATTAGTGCCCAAGAGCATTGGGAAGATAGACGTAGACATCCTAGAAATTGGTAGTAAACCTCTTGTCCCTTCAGTTTTGGCCTTTCTTTCTTTTCATTAAACTCTTGTGTTTCTAGAAGAAGAAGAGGCTTATCACCTGAAATTAATCCTATTATTGAAATAGGAAGAATGAACATTGTGTTATCAACCCAACAAAGTTCTCTAAGGAGAACTTTGTCTGATTCATCTAATTCATCTTTCTTTCCCTCACTTATCATCCACAAGATGACATCTAGTGGTGGTTCTGGTGGCACTGGAAGTGCTTCCTCCTCTCAGTATTCAACTTTGTCAGTGATTGGTAGCATATATAGCCACCATATCCTAAGATACCAATCACTGATGAAGTTGAATACCGAGACGAACAAATCCTATTCTCCCAAAGGAAAATTTGATCCTCCCCACAATTCTTCTGGCCCGAGCTCATCCTCACCGGATGCTATTGTTTAGGTTCCTAAAGTTACTGACAGTCAATGAATTACCTCCCCTATCCCCTCTTCCAAATATAATATTCTGAATTAGTTGGCCAACATCAAAGAAGATGAAACCCTTTTGGACATGGTTGTCATCTCTGAACAATAGAGGCATCTGAAATAATTCATGGAAAGAAAAGAATTTGTTGTAGCCAACCTCTCTGAAGAGGTGAATGAAGAGGATTTGTATGTGAATAAAGTAGGTGTACATAACTTTATATACCCTATAAAAAATCCCCCTTTTTATATTTCTGTAAATATTATGGATAAGATCGCCCATTATTGTCTCATTGATGGCGGTTTGGGCCCAACTGTGATGTCGATTATTATTATGGAAGAGCTAGGCCTGTCTTGTACAAATGAAAATGCCATAAGAATTCCCTCCTATAATAGTCTACAACAAATGACCATAGGTGAGATTAAAGATGTGACATTAATTTTGTGTGCACACCTTGAAATAAGGACAACCCTTAGCATTTAGGTAATTGATATGCTAGTAAGCAATTAATCAATCATCTTGGGAAGAGATTGGAAAGCTTTAATGGGTGGATATCTCTCACTCGACGAAAAAAATTTATCCATTACTCAGAATGGTAAAAACATTATAGTCCTTAGAGAGGGAAGGATTTCACCTTCCATAGAGAGTGTCCCATAACCTAATGTAAACTATAACGAAGAGGACCTAGGAGTGTGTTCCATCTTTGCTGAGGAGGATAACATTCCCTTGGAACAAATTGATTTAGATGATGGTATGTGGCACATGCACTTTGATGGTTCATGCTCTAATGAAGGTAACAGATCTAGCATTATCTTGATTTATCCTGTAGGAAAAATCCATAGATTTTCTTATAGGTTGGAGTTTGCTTGCACGAACAATGTCACTGAATTCCAAGCTTTGATATTAGGCATTGAAAACACCTATAATCTTGGTTGTGGTCAACTTTCAGTTTTTGGGGATTCCGAGCTTGTTGTGAACCTTGTACGTAAGATTTACTCTCCTAGCAACAGGTTCATGAAACGATACACCCAAACTGTTTGGGCACTTATCTCGAATCTATTATCCTTCAACATCACTCATGTTAAGAGGTAATTGAACTCAATGGATGATTGGTTAGTTTTTTTTGCAGCCTCTCCTAATCGAAAAATTCTGCCTCATAGACCTAATTGTACTTTTCAATCTCAATATCATCCACATATCCTTGACAATATAGAATCTTGGCAAGTCTTCCCTAATGGTGAGAGCATTTGTGCTTTCAATCAAAATGAACCTTTTAAGCTGAAGGAAATTATATCCATAGAAGATAACAATATTCCTAAAGGCTTGACTCCTATAGAGAGTTCATTTTCATCAAGTTATTTAGGAAACAAAGAGAAACATAAAGAAGAGGAGTTGAAAAGGAAGGTGGGTGAAACCATCTCCTTGAACATTGGGACACCCGAGTCTCCAAAGAATGTTAAAATAGGTGCCCAATGTTCTGATGAAGAGAAAATGAAGTTTTCTAAGCTACTTGGTGAATTTCAAGATGTTTTTACTTGGTCTTATAAGGATATTCATGGTTTTGATCATGGTCTTATGCAACATTCCATCCCCATCAAGGAAGTCATAAAACCAGTTAGGCAAAAAAAAAAATACCAATCAATCCCGCACTGAAAGGAATTATTCAAAAAGGATTGGAAAAAATATTGAAGGTTGGTATCATCTTTCCAGCTAAATATTCTAAATAGGTTTCAGAGTATGAGCATTGGTTGGTTGTGTTCTTTTGCAGGTTGGTTTCTAGTATTATGCTATTGCTATCACTTTGGTTGGTTGTGTTCTTTTGCAGGTTCATCATTGTATGAGCGTTGGAATGGAGCTAGGATGGCGATGGTGAGAGGAAGTGGCATTTAAATGGTATGTCACCCATCCCTCTTTAATTAGTAAATTCAATATTTAAAAATTAAGGTAAGCATCATGTTTTGGTGTGTTTTTTTCTAGATCTAGGTGGATCTAGGGAGATCAGTTAGTGTCTGCACCTACCAATTAGTCCGATAACAGTTGGTCCTGGTCTGGAAAGATACTGAGCATGTCAGATTTTGTGTTGATTTTCACGTAGTTAGGCAGGATATTATGAAAGGTTATATTCCTCTCCCTAACATAGAAATGATTTTGCAGCGAGTCGCAGGGTCATAGATGATGCCCTTGATGTTTTTTCTAGTTACAATCAAATCAGGGTAAAAGAGGCAGATAAATTCAAAACCACCTTTATTACTACTTGGGGTACCTTGACTCATGAACGCATGCCTTTTGTATTATCTGATGCAAGTACCACTTTTAAAAGACATATCCAAATAACTCTTAATGATTTGGTCGGTGAAGTTATTCATATCTATCTTGATGATCTAATTGTCTGCTTTAAAGGGCTGTCAATTGTCTCAAAGTCTCAAGAATTATGGTTGGGTCCTTTCAAGATCATTTTTGTTCTGGGTACTAACTCTTACATTCTAAAGGATTTACAGGAGCAATTGTTTTCCTACAACACTAACGGTTCTCATTTGAAATGTTACATGAAACCAACTTGAAAAGTTGTAACGCTATTTGGATTTTCTGTATATTAGTAGTGTAGTTCTTCCTTAATTTTTTTCAATTTTTTTCATTTATACTCTTATAGTAGTTTGATTTATTCTTTCCTTCTTAATATATTTCATGTTTATTTTACATTTCTATCATTTTATTTCTGTTGTTTTAAATTTTGCAATTTTAATTATGTTATGATTTTGATTGCTTTTTCATCTTTTAGTTGATTTTAGTAAAAAATAAGACGTTGGATCGGTTCTTCCACAGTGACACTCCTGTAAGATATTGTTAGTCAATAAAAATCAATATTACATAGTTGTTACGATGTTCCCCCTGGAACCACACTTGAATTGGTTATCTGCTCCACTACTGTGTTATAAAGTAATTGGTTATCTCCCGCTTCTGCTTTCCATTTCTCCACCCATGTGAGAGTTAAAAGAGAAAGTCCATAAAATTTTCTCCTTGAAGTAAGAGAAAATTATGGTTGAATACTTATGCATACAGGGATAAACCCCCTCATACTTAACATTTTTCATGAGTTATTCCCAAATTCCCAATCATTTTTCCACTAAATCCGCTCACTTCCCCTTGTTGCATAATCATTCCGGTTATATGTTTTGATATGTTGTTCTTGGTCTGTGAAACCATGTTTTCAGAGTTCTAAACTTGTTGAAAACAAATTTCCCTATGGATTCGCCAGTTTGTTGACGATAAAAATCAGAACGAGGATTTCGCCCGCAAAGTATTTCTAAAGCCTATTATTTATAAGCTAATGATATATATAATACTAGTAGGTGGGACCCCCTTGTAGATTGGAGGATGAGATCTGGTTCTTATTTGATTTTTATGCTACTGTTCGACACTTCTTACAGGGTTCTACATGATTGGTGATGAAATCTTGGTTTTATTTACGACATAATGGCAGATGGATAATGCATGCTATGTGTGGGTCTCGTTATTATAAGATCTAAATTTTATGAATGAATGAGTTATATTCATAGTTATGGAATTCCTATTTAAGCCATGGATCATCACATGTTGTACCTACACAAGACACATGTTAGTTATAACAAGAAATAAGAGCAATAGAAAGGAGACCTATGAAAAATCTAGGGAGAAGAAACTAAACTATGCTATACTATGCTACACTATATGCATTTGAAATTGAAAAGGATTATTGTTAGTCCTATAGAAAAAGGTTAGTGGCTATTCAATGTCTTCCTTCCATCTCTCTTTTGGAAGTAGCATTTTGAAGGCCATCTCTTGGAAGTTGCAGTATGAATGAATCTGGGTGTGCACGAATGAATCTGGGTGTGTCTGCCCTATAGAATTTGTTCTGTCCTCTGCCCGCAATAATTGGACTATAGCCCGCAATAAATGGATTAACTGGCCTTGCACGACTGGCCTAGGGACTCGCATCTTT
>JASDQU010655006.1:0-14548 GCA_032191745.1 Picea mariana | reverse complement strand
TGGATTGCTTATTGATTGGAAAATTATTTTCGTTTTCATTTAGCGAAACACTTTCTTGGCATCCTCATTTTTATCTTCATTAAAAGTTTGATTTGGGTATTTGTTGAGTGTATCTATTTTCTTTAATTACTTTTCCTTTCTTCATTATATCTTTGACTTGCTTTTGGAAAGGAAGAATTAAATTCATTTATTCTTTTTAAGTAATCTCTCACAAGAAAAGTTTTTGCATTCAAATTATTTTTTAAATAAGCATTAATAGCTTATGATTGTTTGGAATTGTGTTCATTCAAGAAAATGAAATTACATTTCATAGTTTTCGTGCTTCCAAAGAAATACCTTCTCACTACTATAATGAAAGTTCATTGAATTAAAAGATTGCATCATTCGTCTCTTCTTGCATATTATTGGGTCAAGGTCTCATACACCATCAATTTCATCTACATCTCTCTCTAGAGTAAACAACAACCTCTAAAACACTACGTAACTCTAAAATTTAATTAGTAACTTTTATTTTCTAGAAACTCTTCTCACCAACACTAGCTAGGCTAGCGCTTTGGAATAGGTTGTGAGGAACACTCTCCAAAAAATAAAACACACTATAACATATTGTGATAGGGAGTGTTCAAATCCACTTGCAACATTTTGTCCTGGGAAGCCCTTCTCACACAAGGGTCAAACCTGAGGTCACATTAAGACCGACAGAGTTACTCACCCTGCTTTTTTGGTCTTAGTGTAGATATTGCATGTATTATAGGGGTCACTTGAAGGGATACCCACGATTATGATTGGAATCCTTTTGAGTTTATTTTAGGCCAGATACCCTGCCCTTGCGAATGGATCAAACTGTCGACTGTTTCCCCATGCATCACCATTGTTCTTGGTAACCTTAGTAGCCTATCTCTTTAGGGTCTTACACGAGGTGACTGTGGAGGGGAAAGTATTCACGATATCTGGAATCGATGTTGGCTAGACTCACTCAGGATCCTTAGAGGGTATATCCACTATTATGTGTGGGAGCTTGCACTAGGGTGTAAGTCCGTTAAGAAGGTCATCAACGTAACTTTTACACCCTCTCTATCCTAGCCCCTTCTTGTCTTGACTTCAGGACTTTGGATTTCATCAACAACTAGTGACTTCAGAATAATAAGGTTTGTTTGCTTGGTTTGATTTCTAGATTTTATTAGAGAGTGTTGTTTGTTTCCATAGTTGGCCATACATTTTTTCTGTAAAATATTTGGTTCAACCAACATTGACCCTCCACGCCATTCACGTAGGATGCAGGGCTACCCCTGGAATATTTGGAAGGTTACCTCCCTTTGCCTCCTAATTCACAGGATGGCTCTTCTGAGCAGAGAGTGGTCCAGGACAATGTAACCTCACAAGTGGAAAGTTCCAACTCTTTAGAATATTTCCGAATTATTTTTGATTCTCTAGAGGCTTTCCGATTTCCTCTAACTCTGTTACCGTATACCGGATATGAGAGACATATTCTTCGGATGAATTCATCAGGAGAACTTGTTGTTGAAACTTCTGGAACACTGACTAGACCCCATACAGGCCCTGGAGTAGATAATCCCTTTTTTTCTAGTGACCCATTTAGAGCCCCACCTCGCACTTTGTGGGAGATTTACAGTGTCCCGATTCACCTGTCATATCACAACTGCCCGAAATGTCTGTTACCTATATGGTAACTTTAAACCATTTTGTTGGTACAACTAGCAATACCACCACCATTCCAGACACACAGTTAGTTGGTCCTAGCTCAACTTTTTCTCTCCAGATGGCCCATTCTACTATGGTTCCCCACACTACGACTATTCCTCCCAGGAATGTGGTGGTTAACCAAGATCCCATTGGAATACCACTTTCATCTAGAACTATCCTATCACTTCCCCCTAGGTATCATGCTTTGAATACTTCCATTGCCATCCCTACCCAGGTTCCATCCAAAGTTTCTGGACTTTTTGTTCCTCCTGGGTACAATGTTGCTGCTGGTTTCGTTCCTACACCTTCGTAGGTCCTCTCTGGAGGGTCTTATCCACATTTTATTGGAGGAGCTGGCCCTAGTGGCTCCAATCCGATTGGAGGCACCCATCCTTTGTTCACTTCTGGTTATCAGATTCCCGTTGGAGGGAAATATCAAGCTGGAGGGAAACCTCAATTTGGGATTCAACCTCAGACTGGGGCACAACCTTTGGTTGGAGCCTATAACCCACTGTATGGATAGAACACACTGGGATTACAAGACCAACTTTGGAACCTTCTTGCCCAAGGAAATCCACAATCATCTGGGGGGAAACATCCTCAAGTTAACTCTTTTGTACCCCCTCACTCTGGCCAACCATATCCAGGTTCTTTGAATCCCACTTGGGGTCCGAACGTTCACTCTAGTGTCCCTTTTCAAGGGAACATATCTAATCAAACCAACCCTATGGGATACATGCCTCCAAATCCTCCATGATAGAATATTTCAGGACTCTCTAGTTACATACAGTCTGCTTACAATCCTAATGGTATACCGACGAAACTTCCTCCCCAAAGTCATCAGTATCCTCAAGTGAATAGACAATTTCCTTTTCTAGCCACTTTGGATTTACACGACTTGTCTAGGATATTGAATGATCCTATACTTCATTCTACCCATTGGCCTGTCATACCAACCAAGTTACGATCTGACATTCCCAAGTTTGACAGTTGACTGGGAAAAGACCCAAACAATCATGTTATGAATTTTCACCTTTGGTGTTCATCCAACTCATTGATGGATGACTCCATTTGGTTACGACTCTTCCAACGAACTCTCACGGGTTCGACAACAAAGTGGTACATAGAATTACCACGAGGTTTCTTTAACGACTTTAATGCCCTAGCCATGGCTTTCCACGCACATTACCAATTTCCAAGTTGCTACGAAACAACAAACAATATTTTGAGTTCCTTTAAGCAATATTTTTCCACTCACATTTCCGATCACATTCATGAGTGGAGGTGGAGAAGACACTTGATCAAAATCGACCTTCTTGATTAGTTATTGGCTAAGTGGTTCACCAAATAATTATTTAGTAAAATTTCCTATGATATTTCCATGGGTGGAGTTGTCACCGAAGAGCAGGTGATTAGTCACACTCAATACCTAGATCTCGTTTATTCACAAACAGGCATTCTTTACAACTTTATCCCTAACTCTACTCGCCCTTCTACCACTGCTACCTCAACAACCCCAACAACTTCTCATGCTGCTGATGGTGTGATTGGCACTTTCCAATGTCCATGCTGACGCTAAATCCATGCCAGGCACTCACACCAATCCCAAATCTGTTGCTTCTAATGTTCAAAGTGCTCCGACTCCTACTCCTTCCACCAGAAAATATTCTGAGGTTAATTTAGTTCAATCTACCCCTGCCAGAAAAAAAAAATATAAAAAAGGAAAGGGTAAGAACAAGGAGGATAAAATAATAACCCACAATCTGAAAAACCCAAGCGCAACCTACTGATGATAAGGATAAGGGTAAACCTCGATATCCTTACCTTATCTATGGTGACGATCACTACATGAAAGATTTTCCATGACATGTCGAGGTCACTAAGTTCCTTCAAGGGACTGAGAAGCCTCCCACACTTGCCATTTTATCCCAACCTTTCCCTTCTCAACAACAGTCCCAATTGTTAATTCATGACCAACCCTCTACTTCCACCACTTCATGTGTCCTTATGTGTACTGGTGAGTCTAAAAAGAATGACATGCAATCACAACTCGGGCCAAAGATTATTCTCCCTCAAAGGAGAAAGTTGACAACTTGCCACCTCCATTGGTTCAACCACCTCCCTCAACTTCACCTCCCAATGGTCCTCTTCATCTCGAATGACTGGGTCCTGATATAGTTCTTCTCCCTCCTCCAAAGGGAATTGTTCGAAAGTATGCCTTTAATCCTCATGCACATGCTACTCAAAACTACATTATTGTAGAAGACCTTTTGGAAGTCCCCTATGTGATGTCAGCTCTCAAAGTCCTTCAAAGTTGTCCTGCTCAATGGAAGGCACTGTTAAAGGCCATTGGTTGAATTGATCCCATAGATATGACTTTGATGATCTTTGAACTAGAAGATCACATTACAAGGCTACCTCCTGAGTTAACATTTCAGATTTGAGTTGTTGTAGAGAAAAATAATATATGTAGAACCATTATTGACAAGCATGCCTTGACGTGCATTATGTCTATTGCCTATTGGAAATCCATTGGCTCTCCTCCCCTCACTGAATCACACAATAAAATTAAGGCCTTCAATGGTTCTAGTTTTAAACCCAATGGTGTTCTTCCCTCGGTGTCTATTACGTTGGAAGGAAAATCGGTCAATGTCGAAGTCAAGGTCTTTGATGCGTGTCTTAATTATAACCTCTTACTTGGTTGTAGCTAGATTGATTCCATGCATGCAGTTGTGTCTACCCTTTTCCATGTGTTACATTTCCCACACCAAGGAAAGTTCATTACTGTTGACCAACTGGCCTTTTTTAATTCTGATTCCCATACTAGCAACGTACCCTTCATGTCGAAGACACCCCTTGGGTACGAGAATGTCGGCATGGGTCTTCTAAAAGATTCCACTTTGATGGGGACATTCTCAATCCCACCACCCGATATTCCTCCTTTTGTTGCCTCAATTAACATGATTTCCACCTCTGTTCATGAAATCCCCATGTCTCATGACCCGTGGATAGTACCTGATGCTGGTGATTATCTTCACTATGGTGAACAAATTCCCTTAATTGCAGTTGAATCCGCTTATCAAGCCATTCAATCGACAACCCCTTCTACTCACTCTCTCTGTGATTCATCTCTTGATCCATTTCATGTGATTTTTCCTACCAAAGAGATGATCATGTCAATCATGTCTATGGAAGACACCCTTTGGGATGATGGACATCATCATTCCATTCTCTTCCTAAAGAAGCACACCATAGAGAGTTACCAATGGATTTGGACTCTGTCGACCGTTGTTGTCATTTCATCTGTTCCTGAGTCACCACACGATGTGATATATGAAGGGAACCTGAGTAATATTTGATCCACTGTTACTCTTGACATATCCATTAAACCTAGAGTCGTCGAAAATTTTCACATTGGAGCCTCATGTTTCGTTGATGAGATTGTCACTTATAAAGCCATTTTTCAAGAATTTCATGAAGTTTTCGCTTGGAGCTATGAAGAGATGTCAGGTATTGACTTCGATATCATTGTGCATGAAATTAAGACCTACCTAGATGCTAAACCCATCTGACAGAGACTTCGCCCAGTCCACCCTCATAAGTCCGCTGCTATCAAGCTTAAAGTTGAAAAAATTCTTAAGACTGACTTTATCTATCTTGTGGCTTTAACCGATTGGGTATCCAATCTGGTTCTAGTAAATAAGAAATAAGGCACGATTCGTGTATGTGTATATTATAAGGATATCAATAAAGCTTGTCCTAAGGACAATTATCCAACCCCCTTATTTGACTAGATCATCGACGATTGCACTGGGAGAGAAATATTCTCCTTAATGGAAGGTTTCTCTGGCTATAATTAGATTAATATTTTGCCCATGGATCAACACAAAACCACTTTCATTTGTCCTTGGGGTATCTTTGCCTACCGAAAACTGCCTTTTGGTTTGAAGAATGTTGGTGTGACTTTTCAGTGCGCCATGTCTTATGATTTTCATGATATCAAGCACATCGTTCAACTGTATCTCGATGATATACCGACGCATTCCATGCATCACCAAGATCACCCGACATGCCTCTGAGCCATTTTCCTTCACTGTCGTTTCTATTGTATACGTTTGAACCCACACAAATGTGTTTTTTGTGTGGAGTCCAGTCGACTTCTGGGTTTTATTGTGTTGCTACATGGAATTAGGGTAGACCCTTTGAAGGTTGAGGCTATCCTTACTCTACCTCCTCCTTCCACACTACGCTAGCTTCAAAGTTTGCAAGGGAAGGAAAACTTTTTATGGCAATTCATTCCAAATTACACCACGTTAACATAGGGATTTACTTGACTATTGAAAAAATATTACGAGTTTGTATGGGATGATACTTCCAACAAAGCCTTTGAAGCTTTGAAACTTGCCTTAACTCGTACACCACTACTTTTCCCACTGGATTATAGTTGAGACTATTTCCTCTACCTCATCGCTTCGGACTCTACCATTGCCATGGTTTTAGTCCAAGAAGATGATGCACACGATGAACATGTAATTTACTATTTGAGTCAGAGTCTCATGACCACCGAAGACAAATACCTACATGTGGAGAAACTGGACTTGATATTTGTTCAAGTTGTCCAACATTTTCATCATTATATCTTATTATGTAAGACCACTGTTATTTTCGATTGCAACCCCATGCAATACATCCTCACTCAACAATTGTTGGGGACTCCAAATGGATTGTGATTCTCCAGGTGTTTGACTTAGAATTCGAATGCGCTAAGTCTAAGAAATCTTTGGGTTTTTTCTGAATTCATATGTGACCTTCCCTCAACTGAGATAGGAAATGTGGCAGAGGATTCTTTACCTGATGAATCCATTTTTCTAATTAGTTTTGATGACGTTTGTCATAACGATATTATCATTATCTCCAGACTCAAACTTTTCGGCTCGACCTTTCTAGCATGGACTATCATCATATACGGTATCAAGCCCATCAATACATAATTCTCGGTGACACTCTTTATCTCCGTGGTGTTGACTCTATTTTTTGACGATGTCTCACTTACAATGATGTTGCGAAAGATTTGAATGACTGCCACTCTGGAGCATGTGGTGGACATATGTCTGGGTATGCCACTGTCCAAAAGATCTTATAACCAGGATACTTCTAGCCTTCTTTGTTTAAAGACTGTATCACTGTCGTCCAGAAATGCCATTCTTGACAAATGTATAATAATAAGATAAGATATCATCCCGCTCCTTTAAACCGTGTAGTTTCCATTGGTCCCTTCGCAAAATGGGGCATTGAGTTCATGACATGTAACCCTCACTCGGCTGGGGGACATGGATACATCATTGTAGTGGTGGATTATTTCACTAAATGGGCCGAGGCGATGCCTACATTCGATAACACCAGGAAAACTGCATCTTTGTTCATATTCAATCATATCATTACTCAGTTCGGTGTACCCCAAGCTATCACTACTAATCACGGTAGTCATTTTCAAAATTTCATGATGTCCGAGCTTACTTAAAAGTTGGGTCTTTGGCATGAAAACTCAACCTCTTATTATCCACAAGCCAATGACCAGGTTGAAGTGATAAATAAAGTTCTTATTACTATGCTTTGAAAGATGATAGGATTTCATAAAACAAGTTGGCACACAATGTTGTTTTCATCATTATGGGCCTACAAGACATCCTTCAAGTCTGCCAATGGGTTCACACCTTTTCAATTAGTTTATGGTATCGAAGTTGTTTTGTCGATTGAATGTGAGATACCATCTTTGAAACTAATCGTTGAACTTCTCCCAAACACCTCTGTTGAAGAGGAATGCCTATTGTATATGATGCAATTATATGAAACACATCATGATGTTGCCATGGTTATTGAAACTTAGAAAAAGTGTGTCAAAGCCCAATACGATAAACATCTCAAGCCACGTGTTTTCTATGAAGGTGATATTGTTCTCCTCTACGAACAAGATCATGATTTACTAGGGGATGGAAAATTCAAAGCTATGTGGCGAGGTCCTTATATTGTCGAACGAGTGTTGTGTAAGGGAGCCTATGAGTTAGTGGATCATGATGGTATTCCTTTGAGTGAACTCAGAAATGGGATTTACTTGAAGAAGTACTATGCTTAAGTTATTTTTGCATGAGTGCTTGTATTTTTACTGCATCATACTCTTGTGTACTTTTTCATTGTTTGGTTTCAATCCCCAAATGCTTACCTTGTGTTTTTCTTGGTTTCCAGATGTCGGTGTATTCGCTACCCTACATTGGCTTCATCTATGGCGCTAGTCGTAGTACTCAGAACTTAGCATCTACTGCTTGGAAAATCTACACACCTATGAACGAATTAATCAGCCTACATGGTGTTTGCCTCAGTTGTGCAACTAACAATATCATGGAATATAGTGCAGTCATCAAATTGTTGACCGACAATATTTCACTTGGAATCCTTCATCTTGTTGTACGACTCGATTCTTAGTTAGTAGTACTACAATTGAGTAATGTCTATGCTATTCGAAGTTCTACTTTGTTAAGGGTATATTTACGAATCTGCCTCTTAGGACGTCATTTTGATTACATTGAATATCAACACATTCGTAGATGTCTAAATACATTAATAGATGCATTAGCTAATTATGTGTTAGATAGACATTTGAGACACTTATAAATCCGATCACATTTTGTATATAAAGCAAGTAAGCTGGTAGGAGCCTCATGTATATATAACGATAAAATTTTTACAAAAAGTGTTTTTGTCCAAAGAAAAAAATATCAAAAATGTGAATCACATAGCTTCATATACAAAAATAGCATCAAGGATGCTTCTCACGATAACACATGACTGCCTATGCTACTCTACAGAGAATTCTACTGGTAGAACCAAATACACCCACTGTATGGCACTGGTAATGTCTCGAGATCTCAATAATAGAGATATCTGGGACATCCACTGTCAACCCCTCCAAGTTTTGCTCGATAGCCTCATAGTCAGTAGGGGCCAATCCTTCTACCTCGACTCTCTCCCCTCGCCTCTAGATGGGTAATGTACCTGGAGTTCAGTGAAGTCCCACATCTACATTGTCAAGGATTTTTTTGATTAGTCATCGGATTAAGAACATAAAAACATTTCGTATTTCAAAAAATTTACAAAAACATTATAAAAACAAAATATGTTTCTTACCTAAGTTCCCCCGTTGAGTACCTTCGAGAAGAACCAAGTCTGGGTCACCTTTTAATTCCAAGCCGATGTATTCATAATCATATACCATAAGCAATCGTGACCTCAACCAATCAAAGAACACATCATTATATCTAATGATAGGTCCAGTTACGTGTCGAGCCATGAGGTCACACCACCTCTTCATTCTTGGATCTTGTGGAGCCGGTATGCCCCACTCTACCTGTAGGCACAAGTGTGGAACCCTCTCTAGAAAGAAGGAAACCAAAATTGACCCATTTCTGAATTGTTTCAGTTCACGTTTCCTACACTTGGTCAACTACTTCTTCATGCTCTTGAGGATCCCATCACAATAGTTAAATACATGGGGCTCCATGCACTCCACTGCATACTGGAAGTAGCTTTGAAGAGCCATATGAGGAGATGCACTCCCTTCCATAGGTGAGATGGTGAAAAGGATGGTCCGTAAGGGTAAGTCTCGAACATCCCTAATAGCGACCTTGCCGCTACGTCTCTCAGCCTCTAGTACACAGTATTTTCAAATGTACTTATTCATCAGAAAACCACCACCCCTGCTACCTGTCAATGTCACACGAGATCCATGATGAGACAAACTCATAAAAAAATAGATATCCTCGATATCTAGACTGAGTATGTGGGCCTCCACATGGAATACCTACTGATCCACTTTCCACATGTGGACAAAGTATTCAAGAAACCTCAATTGGGCTCTCATGCCCTAAATCTTGAAGAAATTCAACATTCCACACTTCCAGAGGGAATTAACTATTCCTGGGTCATTCCCAATGAATTAATCATCATCCTCATGTTCTCTCTCCCTCCACTCCAACATTCTGACTGTCAAAAACCTACATTGGAGCCACAATGAGAAGTTATAATCTTTATTTTACCTCCTTGGAAGTTTTTATTGGCCAAACATCTATAAGAAATTTTTGAGCTGCACACGATGTAGGTGAAAGCATCCACATAATGAATAATCACCTCAGGGCCGCCATAGGGCCGCTTGCAGAGACCTTATATCGTCGCAGGGCATGATGTAAGGTGCTTGCGGCGACCTCCACACACAAATATCCTCATGAATTCAGCCCAAAAACATACTTTTAACCAATGAAATCAAAAATTAATCCATGGAAAATGAAGAGGATGAGAAGATTACCTATTCAACAGAGACCGTTCACCAAATGATTGATCGTGCCTCCCACAATCCACAGTGAAAGTTTGAGGTGAAACAGGGGTTTTGGGACAAGTTTTGGGTGAAATAACAATGGAATGGTAAAAAAAAGTTTTTACCCATATTTATTAACTTTTTTACTTTTCCATTCATATTTTATATTATTTTATACATTTCACCTAAACCCTAAAGTCCTAATGATATTGGAACTATTTGATTTTTCGCAGGTGAGAGTTCTAGGAGTGAGAATGATGGAACACATATATATTTTTTTGTTTTTTTTTTACATTTGTCGCGTATACAGATCCTTTTAGGGTTTTTCAGAAAACATCTTGAGCCTAGGTTTTGTTCCTTCTTATGCTCGTAAATCAATGAGAACAAAACCAAGTATACTTTTGTCATCCTTTTCGTACTCATGATGGTAACACGAAAAAATGACACCTATGGATTGTCCTTTAAGCTCTTTTCACTCTTCGTAAAAATGAAAATATTGTCGAGCGACCTTGTTCTTTTCATGCTCATAAAAATATTTGAAGAAAACATTTGATGGGTGGTAGGTTATCACTTTTTCGGTCTCATCAAACTAATTTACAAAAAAGGAACTGAGAGAGTTCTCTTTCAGTGTTTTTCAGACTCTCTAAACATGAAAAACCCCCGAGTTTTCTCTCTTTGGACTTGTCATAAGAACACAAGATAAATAAAGAACACAAGATGCACAATTATCTCTCAAACTCTATCTTTATTCATCGTATCAACTGATTACATTCATGATTCTTACATAACCTCAACCTTTACAGATTATACGCACTTTCTCTAGTCCACTAGCTCTCTTGCGCTCTATTTATCGCCCATCTTTTATTTATACCCCACCCTTTACATATTTATACCCAAAATATAGGGTTTAAAGTCCTATTCTTATCTATCCCAAAATATCCTATTACATTCCATGGCATGGACAACTTCAGTTAACTGAATATTTTCCTTCTTTTACTTCTCGTTATTTTTACATCTTTTCTGTTATTCTTCTATTTATGGGAAGTCTCACTATCATCCTTTGCGCTTCCTCGTCTCTCTCACTTGAGTTATCCTTCTGTCTGTGCAGTGTCTCCATCTTGCGTGATATCCGTCCTTCTGTGCCCTTTTGCACGCTTTCTTCCTTCTGTGCGATTTCTTCCTTCTACATGATTTATTCCTTCTATTCCCTTTCTTCATACTTAGGTTTTTCTCCAAAATTATATCTAAAACTTATTGTCCAATAGGCCCCCAACACTAACCTATGGCTTGTCTCAATCCATTCAGGCATGTTTCCTATTCTTCCACTTTGCAATAAATTGTTGCGCAACATCCTTAGCCATTTCCAGCTTAGTAAACATGGTGGCCTCTTTTGCTGTGATCTTCTATGAATGTCATGTGTGCTCAAGTCTTAAAGTTTTCCATTTGTTTCAAACACAACTTGTTTGAACCATTACGCCAGTCATTCAACCATCGTTTTCGTGCCTTCTTGGCTGCGTTTAAATGTTATTTTCATGCCAATCTGTGTAGTAGTGCATTTATCATCGCAGTCAGGCATGCCCATATCTTATATTTGAAATTTGCGCAATGTTTGATTCGTGTGAGATGATCAGTTCAGCCACGGAAGTTCATATACCTTGGGATTTCCACACTCTTTTTCTTTTTCCTATCACAATTTTTTATTTATTTCTTTTCTCTCCTTTATTTCTACTTTTTATTAGGTTTTTCTTGTTTTTCTTGATACTATGGTACACTTATTATAATACAGAGGTTTTGGCGTATCTCATATTACTTCGTGGACGATCGAATATCTCTATAGAGTTTCAACCAACTTCCATTCACCATTACATCCACAACTTGTCCATCCAAGGTTCCCAATCACGCAACCCCTGTCTCAATCATCTGTTATATCACATAGGGACCTAATGAGTGCATGTGAAAATTCCCTGGATGTTGTAGATACTTGTTGTCATAGATTAGTACCAGATCATTGACTTGAAATTTCTTGGTTTTAATGTGTCGATCATGCCAAGTCTTCTCTCTGTCTTTCTACACTTGCTGATGGAATCCTGCAAGAAACCGGTCCTCCTCAATATGGATTAATTGCACCAATATCTCTTCTATTTGCCCCGTGTTCAAGAGCTCAGTGATGGATGCAATGTGTAGAATAGGTACAATAAACTCCATTGGCATAACTGATTCCTTTTCATAGACCAATAGAAAAGGTGACTTCCCTTTTAGCTTCTTATTGGTAGTTCTATATTCCCATAGTACTATGGGGATGTGTAAGTCCCAATCATCTCTTCCAACATTGCAGATATTTGTCAAAGCATTCTCCAAAATATTATTAAATGCTTCCATTGTTCCATTATCCTGAGGGTGATAAGGTTTACTCTTTTGATGATGAATCTAAAATTCCTCAGTTAGTGCGGAAATTTTTGTGTTCAAAAAATGCATACATTGATCGCTAAGTAATATGCACAGACATCCAAGATTGGTGACTACATTATTGAATAGAAACTATGCAACAATATCTACGGTGTAATTAGTAATTGGTACTTCTTCCGCCCACCTAGTTAGATACTCTATCCCAGTAATGATGTATCTTGCTCCTGATCTCCTTGCTTGTGGGTTGATCGAACCTACAAAGTAAATTTCCCACTTCTCAAAGGCTTGCAATGTAACTTGTGTATTTAATGGAATTTCGTCATTCCTAGATGGTTTACCAACTTGTTGATAGACATTGTAGGACTGAAAATACTCCTTCCCATCTTGTGCAATGTGGGCCACCATAGTCCAGCGCATAAAATATTTTTTGCCCTATCTTTTCCTAAATAATTTCCTCCAACAATTCCATCATGCACTTCCTCCACTATAATAAACCTTTCATGTTCCAATACACACCACCTCAATATTATATCTTCCCCTAGATTATACAAGTTCCTTGCAATCAACTGATAGTTTGTTGATTTTACTACCAGTTGTTTCTTCTATGCAAGTGTCATGTCAAAAGGGGTTGCACCTGTATTTAGAAACTCTACAATGTCCGTGAAGTAATCATCCACCATCCTCATTGAAAATGATTGTGCATCTGGAAAATTATCATCTAAGTTACTTGTATCCTTTCTTTTTAGTATGCATGAGAGATGATCAGGTCCTGCATTAAACTTCTATGGTTTTACTATGCCTTAAAAGTCATATTCCTAAAATAATAACAACCACCTGCATATTCTTCCTCCTAAGACAAGTTTATTAACTAAATAATTTAATGTAGAATTATCTATGTACATTTTGAAGAGAGATGCCAGTAAGTAATTTATGAACTTATGGAGCACATAGACCATGTCCAAGCCTTCCCATTCTATACTGGTATAATTTTTTCTAGATATAGACAACTTTGTACTTGCAAATGCAATTGGATGATCGATGTCTCCTTCTCATGTTTTTGAGAGTATTACGCCCAGTGCAATGGATGATGCATCTACATGGACATGGAAGTATTTGTTCCAGTCTATAAAGATTAAAATGGGCACAATGACCAGTCTTTGTTTTAACGTGTCCAACCCCTTTTGGTAGTCCTCATTCCATTGGAACTTGGATTCCTTCTTCAGTAACTTTTCCATGGGTGTTGTAATATGCGCGTATCCTTTGATAAAATTCTTGTAATATCTTGTATGACGCAAAGTTTCTCTTAGTTGTATGAATAATGTCGAAGGCTTCAAATATAGAATAAATATGATCTTAGTTGGGTCAACCAATAGGCCTTGTTTGCATACTACATGTCCTAGTAGAATTCCAAATGGTGCAAAAAAGATACATTTATTCAAGTTCAACGAAATATGACACTTTTTGCATCAATCTAACGTAAGAGGAAGTACTTTTATATGGTCCTGCAGTAGATTGAACATCGTCCAATCATCTAAATAAACTTCCAAAAATTTATGGATGAACTCCTTGAATGCTTCCACTACCACTCGAGAAAACACTGCAAGGGAATTAGTCAATCCAAATGGCATCACTGTGTATTGATAGCTGTTCCATTCTGTCGCAAATGTTGTTTTATGTCTATATTCCTATGAAATTTTATCCGATGGTATCTAGAGAATCCATCTGTAAAAAAATATGTTTCTTGACCTATTACGTTCTCCAATAATTCATCCATGAATGGTCTTGGGAATGGGTCATGTAAGCATGCGTCACTCGTATTCCTTAGATCCACGCAGATCCTAATTCCTCTGGTCTTCTTGTCCTGCACCACCATTGGGATAATCCACTTAGACTCTTTTACTGGTTCAATAATTCCTGCATCTAGTATCCTATTTATTTCAGCCTTAACCTTCTCCTTGTAGCTCCGGTTTAATCTATAGGGTCTCTATCGTATTGGATTAGCTCCAGGTTTCAGTGGAATATTCATCTTGCCTAAATCACTTGCTATCCCTTTCATCTTAGAGAATTTTTTTG
>JASDQU010655005.1:22716-34777 GCA_032191745.1 Picea mariana | reverse complement strand
ACTGCATCCCATTAATCAATGGAAATAGGAGGCAACCCCTTAAACCATGTCCTTACCCCACCCTAAAACATTTGAAAAAATATCATCATATATACATCTTCATGTTCAAGACCTTGATTATTTGTAAAGTAATCAAAGGTTGATAAATGTTCTAACGTTGTAACCTCATCTGCCCCATTAAATCTAGGTAAAAGTTTCAGATAATTGTCAAGAAAATATGTAGATTCCTTGGAAGATTCAAAGGGGCATATCTAGTATTTGATTTATTAAAAACCCTTGGTGGGGGAGGTGGTTGTTGTGGTTGTTGAGTGATATTTCTTACTAGATGGTCAATTAACAACTCTGAATTTTCAAGAGTAAGTGGGTTCAAGAATACTTTGAATTCTTCTTCTTCTTTAGAAACTTGTGGGCGGATTTTTGGGGGATTTAAAGAATAATTCTTATTGGGCCCGAGATATGATCAATTTTGTGACAGTTATTAGACACTTTTGTCAAATATACATATGTGTTTTTCATGTTTTGAAGGATCTTTTTGAAGAATTTTATATTAAAACAATATGATCTACACTAGGTATGTATGATTTGTGTTTGATGTCAATATTGAGTATAATTCATCACATTTTATGATTACCAAGATCTAATTCACGTTTTTCTGGTGTTACAGGGCGAAAACGCACCACGTTTCTGCTTCTTGCACTCAGTCCGACACTCCTTCTAGCACTCGATTTGGCACTGCGTCCAGCACCGCGTCCTGCACAAAAATGGTGGGCGAATTGGCAATTATGGTATTCGGGGCCAGTGATGGGCGAATTGGGAACGTGGATTTTTTTCATCCTTACCCCCTCCAACTACCGAGCTCCCACAAACTCAGTTTTAGTTGTTCAAGAGGGCAATTATTGGTTCGCTTTGTTTTAGTAGTTAGGGCATCATTTAATGAAAATTGTCGAATTTAGAAGTGGTTTGACCCTCTTGTGGTCGACCACTTGGTCTGTAAACATTATAAATACCACTGAGGTGGTCAGATAGTTGTTAAGCAGTAGAAACATCAGTGTGATAGATAGAAATATGATTTTACTCTGTTTTGCTATTTTACATTGCCATATTATACAAGAACTACGTTTTTGAGTTTTTATGATGAATTCGACCTACTAAGTTCGTGGTGTGCTTTTAAGAAGTGACCACGACTTTCTGGGGGGCCCACCAGCAGTTTGGTAACTTTTCTTTGTGTTGTTTATGCATAGTTTAGTTGTTCTCTTTATTTCTTGTACATTCATTTTTCATTTTGTTAATTAGTTTGTTGTTGTAGTTTAATTGCTTTGATTCACTTTTGCAGGTTAGTATGATGGATTGTGTTAGCATGCATTAATCTTGTAGTTAGGAATGGATTTGCAAATCCCTAGACTAACTCCATGTGCAATTAGATATTAGATTATGTTTTTATTTATGATTTTAGAGTTAAATTTAAAACAGATTTTTAAATAGAATCTAATAGAGTTTTAATTTGGATTTTCTTTGACAAGGATTTGATGGATGGATAGATTTGATTTCAGTTTTTAATTATAGCTTTCTTATCTCATTTTTATATAGATCTTGTTTAATTAGTTGTTGGTTAATGTAGTTGTTAGTTTACTTTTTAATGTCATGTCTTAATTTTTGTTTTTAATCATTTCTTTATTGCAGTTTGAATTGTTAGAATAGATATAGCATGGTTTCATTTTATGTAATTTCTTTCCTAGAGTTGAATTGCAATTGTATTTCTTGGTTAATAGCTTGAGTTTAAGTATGATTTTTTCTTATGTAGTATATAAGTATAATGATGATCTCGTTATGTTGTTGATGGTTCATATATGAATATGCAGGGTATTTAACATTGTTTTTGTCATGGCTAAACTCTCATTGGATTGTTTAATCCATACCTTTCACTTTGCCATTGAGATTAGTGTTGAGATTATACCGCTGGAATTGTCCTTTGTTGTCAAGTGCCATCGAGATATTATCATACACTGAAGACATTCACACAACCACCAACATTATATTTGAATTGTCATAGGTTAAAAGATAGTTTCCTGTTTTCATAGATCAGAAAAGATAGTTTCTTGCTTTTGTAGATCAGAAGAGATAGTTTCTTGGTTTCATAGTTTAGAAGATAGTTTTATTGTTGTTGTAGGATAGATAGTCTTTTGCTTTGATAGATTAAAGAGCAGTTTGCTTATCATAGATTAAGAATTAGTTGTTAGTTCTTCTTGCTTTCAATTATATAGATTTCATTTCATGAATAAGAAATAGTTTTGAATTAAAAATCTAGTTCAGTTGCCTCTTAGGCTAGATAGTTGTTCAATGAGAAGTTTTAATTTGATTACTTGCGGTAGAAGTTATCTTAGAGTAGTTAGTTGTCTATTTTCTTTAATAGGTTAGCTAGTTGTTTTGTTTACTTGTCTATTTTCTTTAATAGGTTAGCTAGTTGTTTTGTTTAATTGTCTATTTTCTTTAATAGGTTAGCTAGTTGTTTTGCTTACTTGTCTATTTTCTTTAATAAGTTAGTTAGTTGTATTTGCTTGCTTGTTTCAATAGAATAGTTGTTGGCTTGTTTATTTATTTGTTTTCATAGGGTAGTTTCTCATTGAATGTAGGTTGGCAAGTTAAAGTAGTTTGCTTTTGTTAGTTGCTCATTGTTATGCTTTACTTTTGCTTATCGTTGAACTAGTTTTCTTTAAGTAGGGTTTTTACTTACTTTCTTAGAGCTATCCATCGATCCTTGGCCCAAAAGTACTTAGGTTACATAGTTTCAAGTTGCTTAGTAGGATTTATTCATTAGATAGGTTTTCTTGAGTAGATTAGCCCATAGATAGCCACTTCCTTAGTTGGACTATACTACTACCAACCCTTCTACCTTTGGAATATATTTTGCTACAACTCTAAGTTTACTTACCCCAGGTTGAAAATTTAATTGAGGGTTTTTAGTGTGTTTTTAGTGCATATATAACACCCATCAATGCTTCAGAGAAGTTATAGGAGAAGGTATATGAGAGATGAAAATAGAATATTTGAGAGAAAGTGTAATGTAATGCTCAGGAAGGAATTCAATTGAATCAGTAACAAAGAGTGATAATGGAAGTTTTGGATAACTTGGGAAAGACTCTTTAGGAGATAATTGAAGAGGTATTACAGGTGAATTTGTGAGAGTCTCTTTTGAAGAATATTCCAGAGTAATAGAAGATTTACCTATCGATTTAGGGTCTATGGAAGAAGAGGTTGTAGCAGAAGAAGGTATAGTAGAAGGTGTTATAGGTCTTTGTCTAGGATTTCTCTTAGACTATAGTTTTTCTGGGTCTACTACTGGTGTGGTTTTCTTTGGGTATGGGTCATCCCTAGTATTTTTCCTTCCTGATGCCAGGATTGAAAATGTGGAGTCTCAAGGTGAAAGACTTTATCCTTCTCGACTCTTGTTCACCAGCAAGAAGTGGGTTTTTTTGTCGTTCTACCCAAGAAAAATAAAATCTCTTTAATTAGGTCCCCGAAAACGAAGCCAAAATAATGTTGTTACCCTTGAGATGTTTCTGGATAGGAAACTATGCCAAGGCATCCATTTAAATTTGATTTTTTTTTTTTTTGTTTTAAGTTGGTCTGTCTTAAAACGTGGTGTTTTACTGATTCACATTAGGCCTTAATTACTAATCTTCAATGTTTTAAAGATCAGATTTTGAGGGCATCATTTCAATGTTCCAAACAATCAAATCTTTTAAGAGATGAAGGAAGAATTAAGAAGAACAAAAATGATAATAAAATAGTGTATCTTTGATAAATATTATTTGACTTCTCAATTAGAAGAAATTATGTAGAATATGTATCCAAACTTGAAAATATAAATTGAACCAAAAAGAACATTTTATTTCTATTCACAAGGTGTAATGAATTAAGCACAAGCCTTGTCAATATTCACAGTATTTCAGAGAAATTTGTAGCCTTATTAATCTGTTTTGCACTTGCAATAGTAGTAGTAATACTAAATCATCCCAATTACAATAAGATATACATCTAAGAATAAATTTATGAATATGGAAACAACATAAGAGAAAGATATCACATGAAATGAAACACAAAAAATTTGAATCACTCCAATCCCACATAAATTTATTGAAGATCTTTCTTTCACGCCCTAAACAATATCCATTACATTGAGTTTTGGTCAAAAATTTATACAAATTTGGTCGTAAGCAAAAGTGGTTAATCCATCCTATTTTTAATCTCTTCATATACAAAGAGATCTTTGACTTTCTAAAAATAGAAAAAAATGGAAGATATGATTTGAGATCCTTGATTTTCTTCAATTGACTTGATGATTCATTCATTCAACAACTAGAGGAGAAGATTTCAGGTTTCACTTGATGGATAGTTGAATGAATTCATTTATCTGTATTCAATGTCCAACTCGATGTACTTCTTGTATGTAGGAGGGATTGAAAATAAGTTATTGATTTGCAAAAGAAGATAGAAATCATCTATGATTACATGTACAATGGTCTGCCCTCTCAAATTGTCAACTATTCCTTGGAAATTTTGCTCACTTTCTTTGACTATGAATAAATTTTTTCTATAACCTTAGAAAGATAGGATATTCCCTTTATCATTCTAGGTTGAAGGCAATCTCATCTTTACTAGATTTTCAAATTTGTTTGTGTATGACTCAATGTTTATTTTCACAGATATACACTTATTCTGAGCTAGATGTAGTAAATTTCTATTTGTGAAGATCTCTCAACCTCCATCGCCATTGTAGTTTTGTCTTTCACCCTTTACTGTTTAATACTTCAGTGGAATTTTAATTTAGGAACTTAATAACTTTGGTAGCAACTTGTGGGCAAGTTCCTAATTCTTGGAATGTTTTTTTTATAGTGTCATCTACTTCATCTGTCAATAAGATCTCATCATCGATTATCTTGAAGTAATCCCATATCTTGCCAACTTCATTAATGATTCCATCTAAAATGATGTGTCAACCCCCTATCAAATACGGTTTACTAGACAACTTGTTCTTCATTTTCTCCATGTTTGTTAGTATCTTAGCTTTCAAATTTAGGTATTCTCTAATAATTTTATCCTTATGTTTGATCTCTTCATTCTGTGTTGCAATCAACTTTTTCAACTTTTCAATATCAACTTCCTTAAGGTTCAAACATGTTAATGTTCTTGATAATCCCTCTATTGGATCCATTGACTATGACAATTATGATGAAGAAGATCCACCTTTTATAATTTCAATTTGTTTCTCATACAATTCAATCTGTTCTCCCATTTGTACCATTTTCTTTAGAAGTTGTTCCTTTTCTACCTAGATAACTTGTAACTCTGGTGTCTCGACATGTTCAATCCCAAGAATTTTGAGCCTTTTCTTTAGTGCTTGGATCTTTATATCTTTTGTTTTTATTATATCTTGCACAGATGGTGCATTTTGTGGATTAGCTCACAGGTTCATTACCCACTGTTCCAATTCTTCCACTCTTATTCTTTTAGTCCTTTTGTATAAATTTCCATTCTTGAGCTGCTCCCTAATATTTTCATTTATGGCTTGAAGTTTTTTTATTCCAAGAGTGGCTATCATTATATCTCTATTTAACATCTCTCAAATTTGTCTATACAGATCCATTTTGTGTAGTGGGTGAACTGTATTAAGATTGATGGATAGCTTTGTGACCTTATTCCACTCTTTTGGATCTAGTACTTCTATATTTAATCTACCTTTTTCATAGTCCACAGCTGATAACATTCTAGTATAATATGTCTAAAGGTCAACGATATTAGGAAGAATGTTTTGTCTGATCTTTGCACCCATCTTCCTGGTAGTTGTAAATTGATGCACATGGTCGATTTGCTTTGGTTGATCTATACTTAATGACTCTATTTCATTTTATCCTTCTAAAATCTAGGGCTTCTTTGATGATAATATTTCTATAATCACAACATGTCCTTTGTCCATTGTTGCTACTTTTTCTTGTAATTCTTAATCTTCCTCTTCATCAAGTACTTCTATTTTCTTCCTTTTTTCTAATCTTTCTTCTTCAGTCTCTGTCATTTTTGAAGATGATCATGTAGTATTTCTCATATAAATCTTCTCAAAATTCCAAGGGGTCTCTGTAATTGGATATTTTGAATATTGCTCTAGCGTTTTTCCCTGGATTTGCAAAATGTTATGCATATCTTACCAAATGTTTTGGTTTGCTAGCATTTATAATTGTGTATTTTGTTGGTGCTGATAAGGTGCCTATCCATGTGTAATCCTTTTTTAGGAAATTACAGGTGCATGAGAGACATACATCCATGACTCTCCCTATTGACATCCCATAGTCGAGAGAAACTTTGTTGTTACTTGCAAGGCTGATATGGTATTGACAATAAAAGTTCCTACCTCTTTTTTTAATTTGAAATTGGCCTTGTATTTTCTTGATACAAAATGAATGTCATATGAACTTAATCTATGTCTAATGTGTTCCAGTGAAAATACTATGGGATTCAAGAAAATAGGTAAAAGAAAAGGTCAAAGTTTAGAACCATAGACTCTAACTTCAATATAATTCTAAAAAATGTACCAGTCTCCTACTCTCTTGTTTGCACTCAATTGTAATAACTGTTTACATTTTGGAAAGATTCTAGGGGGAATTTCATCATGTATGATATCATAAGCTATTGACATGAATTGGTAAACATATTATGAGAATCCAACATTCATATTCTTCTTCCTAACTAGAGAGGTCCAGTGAAGGACTAACATTGGATTGCCAATTTCATCTTCAATTTTAAGTCCAAGATGTGAAAAATGAATGGATTGAGAAAACAAGAATAAGTAAACAAAGTAGGATTAATATATGAAACTTATGAGAGTTTCAAACTCTAACAATTGATGATGGATTTGATCAGCTAAAAATTGGGCATAGTTGAACTTGATTATGGGTTTGATTGTGAATGGAAAAATAGACATCATATTTCCTAACATGAACTCATCAACCACAAGGTCATTATCCTTTCCTAAGATCACATAAATTATAGATGTAATTTTTCTCAAAATTTCAATAAACATGGTAGATTCAAGAGAAACATCATCTGCAGGAACATCAAGATTTTTGCATAAATATGACTGTAATAGGGAAAATCTATCATGAGGGTTTAATTCTTTGAAGAATTTGGCCAATATAGTTTCATTTAGCATTTCACGATCAGAGTTTAATGACCATGCTAGCATTTCGGGAATTGATTGGGGAGTTATCTCAATTAGCACATACCCATCTTTGGAAATAACCATTCTTTTATAGGAAATGTAGTTTGATTCATACCCAGACACAATCTTGGGAAAATAATACACTTGGGGCACTAAAACGTTAGCTAGATTAGAATCCCAAACATGGTAATGGTCGACTAATTCCATAAAATTTTGGAGATCTAGTTGGTAAATTTCAAACAAATCAAATGATAGGACTCGGTCGAAAACGTCTTTGTATATATAAACCAAATCCTCTTCTTCTACAGTTACCATCTTATTATCTTTAGTGGGTTAGATGGTTCCATATTAAATAAATAATGGATATTAGAAAGGTAAAGGAATTCAAATTACCAGGGAGAATGTGATTGAGAAAATAGGCTCGGGATGGAATGGTGGAAAGTGTTGGTAAACTGGACTATGTTATCAACGTTTAAAACCTTTCGTAAATCCAAAAATAACCAATGAAGTTTACCTTCACCCCTTTTGAAATGAAATTTAATACCTGGTGGATTTTTATTAGCGAAGAATTTATTTAAATTTAAATAAAATTTACATTTCATCTTTTCCTCATGTTGTCGTCATATGGGACACGCGTCGAATGAACATTGATTATGGGGGAGTGGGTCCTATATGGTTATGCTAACCATAAGCATGGAACGGATGCACAACACATCTTAATAGCTTTAACCTTGGTTGATTTTCATGGCCCCCCTCTCTTTTATTAATTGTCGAGCACGTGGAGGGGGGTGTAATTCATTAAGGACTGTCGATCAAAACTCACGATCGTGTCAATCCCACGATGAAAAGATGCACCTTTTTATAATATGACTATAGAATATACTTATAACTAAACTAAGTCTGATTTAAATAATACCAAAACTTTTATGAAACTAAACTATATTAAACTCCTATGATATAATTTTTAAACTAAACCACTTGTAAGTTTTATAGAAAATTATTTACAAAAGTATTTTAAAATAATTGACACTTTAAAACTTTAATAAAGCCTAACAACCTATAAATGATTAAGACTTAAAAAAAAATTCATAATATTTCTAAATATCATGAAAAAATTAAATTATGTTACAACACAGGGTATCATCAGGTTCAGATTGCAAAATACGATCAAACCAAAACCACTTTTGCGATGGAGTGGGGTTCCTTTGCTTATACCATGATGCCATTTGGAATGAAGAATGCACCTACAATTTTTCCCGAATAATGGTTGCATCCTTCAAAGAATTTATCCACAAGTTCCTTGAAGTTTATTTGGAAGATTGGATAATGTTTAGTTTGCTAAAGGAATACATGCAAGTGCTTCACTTGATGCTGGATCGATGTTGTCATCGCTAGATTTATCTGACTTTGAAGAAGTGCATATTTTGTACACCTTTTGGGACACTACTAGGGCATATAGTTTGCAAGGATGGATTGTTAGTCAACCAAGATAATATTGCCTCCATACTAGATATGGTGGCCCCCTATATAGTTCCTGAGCTATGTGCAACATTAGGTCATATTGGATACTACCGAAAGTTCATTTAGAACTATGAGGAAATTGAAACCCCTTTGGAGAAGCTATTGCGCAAAGATACAAAGTACTTCTAAACACAAGAATGTCGGGAAGCCTTGGATACTCTAACAAAGAAACTAGTCATTGTGTCAATTCTGGTTTTTCCCAATTGGTATAAGCTCTTTCATCTTCATGTAGATGAGTCGTCTATTGCATTGGGATAAATTATTGCATAGTCAGGTGAAGGGAATATTGATCATCCAGTATGTTTTTCTAGTTGCAAGCTATCCAACACCAAAAATAATTAGACAATAATCAAGCGCGAGGGCCTCACCATGTTATATGCCTTGCAGTATTTCTGCCATTACTTTTTGGGGAGCCCTTTTAAATTATTCATTGAGCATTCCATGCTCAAGTATTTGCTCAATAATCCAGTGTTGGGAGGGATAATATGTCGTTGTTTGTTTCTCTTTCAGGATTTCAAGTTTGAAGTAGTGGTCAAGCATGGGAAATACAATGTTGGAACTGATAATCTGTCATGGATCAAGTCTAGAGAGGCTAGTCTAAGCCTAGATGATGAATTCCCCATTGTGAAACTCTTTTGCGTCGAAGTGGTTCCTGATCAATTAGCTGATATTGCTGAATTTCTCATGTCAGGACAATGGATGTTGAAGAGCACATAAATGAGCATATTTGGAAAGATGATCTATGACCACCATGATGACTAACTTATTGCCCGATTTAGGTAATCCAAAAATGAAATCCATATAAATATCTATCCAAATAGTAGGGGGGGTCAAAAGCAGTTGGAGTGTGGCCAGATATTTGACTATTTCTCCTGTGTTGCATTGACAACCTCACATTCATTCATAAAGGTGAAGACGTCATGTTTCATAACATCCCAGAAAAAATAACATTTGACCCGTTCATAGGTTTTGGTAAATTTTGAATGCCGAAATGCGGGGGGAAGCATGAAGTTTAGAAAGCACCGTGGATTTAAGTTATGATTGTTTGCATAAATACATACAACCTTTGTAGCGAAGATCTTCATTGTTCCAAGAGTACCTTAGAGAAGCTGGAGAATTGTCTTGCAATTGGTGGATCATGCTAGAAATTTTGGGGTCTTGCAACCATTCAYGACGAACAACTTGGAGCCAATCTAGTACAATGAAGGAGATGGAGAAAAGGGACATGTATTCTTCATACTTTCCAGAAAGAGAATCCACAATTACATGTTCCTTTAACTTCTTGTAAATTATCTCATAATCATAGCCAAATATCTTGGTCAACCTTTTTTGTTGCTCCGGTGATGAAATTTTTTGTTACGGAAAATAGTTGAGACTCTGATGATCCATTTTAATTTGGAAGCATTGTCCCAATAAATAAGGATGCCAGATATGCACAACATGCATAATATATAACAATTCCTTTTCATAAATGGATTGCCCCAAATGTCTCTCTGAAATTTGTTTGCTAGTGAAGGCCAAAGACCTGTCATCTTGCATGAGGACAGCCCCAATTCCTTTCCTGGAAGCATCACGTTCTAGTATGAAAGTATTTGTGAAGTATGGAAGTGATAGGACAGGGGTCGAGCACACATAATATTTCAAGGCTTGGAAGGAGTGATCAACAATTGGGGTCCAAGTGAAAGCATTTTTTTAAGAAGAACAGTGAGAGGAGCTTCATTTTTTCCATAATTTTGAACAAATTTCTGATAATAGCCCGTTAAACCTAGAAAAACATGCAAGTTATTAAGAGTTTTAGGGTGAGGCCAATCCTACCTAGCTTCAATTTTCTTAGGATCCACACGTACACCATCCTTGCCGACAATATGACCCAGGTACTCCACTTATGAGGATCCAAAGGCACATTTAGATTGTTTGGGGAAAAGTTGGTGCTTAGAGAGTATATGGAGAACTTGATCCACATGGGACAGATGGGATGTCCAAGTTTTACTATAGATGAGAATATCATTAAAAAAAACTCAGAAAAAATGATGGAGAAAAGGACGAAAGACATGATTCATAAGACTTTGGAAAGTGGAGGGATCATTACACAAACAAAAGGGCATTACTAAGAACTCATAGTGACCCTCATCAACTTGAAATGCAGTCTTGGGAATGTATTCTTCTTTCATACAGATCTGATGGTAACTAAAATGTAGATCAAGTTTGGTGAAGTACCAAGCACTACTCAATTCATCCAAGAGGTCATCAATGACAAGAATGGGGAATCTGTATTTGATTGTGAGTTTGTTGAGAGCAAGAAAATCATGACACATACGCCAAGTACCTTCTTTATTGAGTACCATGACCACAGGGGAAGAATAGGGGTTGGTACTAGGAAGGAAAATACCTGCTTTTAGCAATTCATGAATATTTTTCTCAATTTCATTCTTCTGGGAAAAGGGATGAAGATAAGGGTGAACATTGGAAGGAAGATTGCCCGGTATGAGAGGAATGGAATGATCATGAAATCCACGAGAAGGGGAAAGTTATTTGGGAGTGGTAAAAAAAACTTTGTGGCAGGAGAGGATAGATTGGAGGTCGAGATGCACAAAGGGTGTCTCAATAGTATGAATGGAGTGGAGTTGGGAAATAATTCCAGAATGACCCTTTTTGAGGAGATTTTTCATGTGATGGGAACTAATGATCTCAGGGGAGCCTACTATGATTCCTTGGAACTTATATTGTTGTACGTCCTATTATAATTGCATGGTTAAGTCCTTAAAATCCATGAGAATGGGGTTGAGAGTGCGTAACCATTTAGCACCAAGAACAATGTCACAACAACATGTGTCTATAGAAAACATATGGAATTTCAGGTGATACTAACCAAATTGGAGCTGCACATTTTCACAATGCCCCCTATAACATTTCATGGAAACTCCATTGGCAATTATGATTTGAAAATTAATGATGTCACATATGTAACAATTGAATTCTTGGGCAATGAGGCGATGCATAAAATTATGGGTGCTACTACTATCCACAAGGACGATGAATTTCCTATTTTTAATGTAACCAATTACATTGAGGGTCTGGGGAGAAGACAAGCCAGTGAAGGCATTAAATGAAATCATTGGTTCAACTTCTGGTGGATCAGAGGGTGGGGTCAGATTAGATGGGGGTGGAAGTGCATCCACAAGTGAAGCAACAACCTCTTCTTCATAAACATCTTCAGTCATGGCCATAAAAATATTTTGTTCCTTATACATGTGCCATGGAAAATATTTGTCATCACAATTATAACAAAGACCCTTGAGTTGTCGTTTAGCCATTTTGGCCCTGGTTAAT
>JASDQU010655004.1:27970-45014 GCA_032191745.1 Picea mariana | reverse complement strand
ATATATATAAATTTATCACAGTGATACAATATTTATCATTTGCTTACCAAGCTTATCATTGTTCTACTATGTTGCTCTGTTCTCCTGTATCAATGTCTTTATGTCTGCATCTTCTTGCGATTTGTTATCTTCATTTTTCTCTACAAGAGCACCTCAGCCTTCCTTTAGTGTCTCACTGTCTTTGCTACACACATGCCTTGCACTTTTTGTACTTCTCCCTTTTTTGCTTTGTGCACCATGTGCATTCCATGCACCATTCCTCTTCTCTCTATTTCAGTTGTTGCACACTCCTCCTTCTACATTCCTGAATCCCCCTCCACAACAACAACCCCTCTCTTCTTTGTTCAGCATTCGTATAGTCTCTGTGCAGCTTGTGCATGCTATCTCGCCATGATTCTGCATGCTCTCCCCATGTTGAGTGCTCTGCCAAATCATCATTGCAACTCTTCAGCTTCTCTGGCAGTTAAACCCATGCGTCCATCATCACTGGGTGTTATGCCAAGATTCCTTCACCTCTCCAGTAGTCAANATATATAAATTTATCACAGTGATACAATATTTATCATTTGCTTACCAAGCTTATCATTGTTCTACTATGCTGCTCTGTTCTCCTGTATCAATGTCTCTATGTCTGCATCTTCTTGCGATTTGTTATCTTCATTTTTCTCTACAAGAGCACCTCAACCTTCCTTTAGTGTCTCACTGTCTTTGCTACACACATGCCTTGCACTTTTTGTACTTCTCCCTTTTTTGCTTTGTGCGCCATGTGCATTCCATGCACCATTCCTCTTCTCTCTATTTCAGTTGTTGCACACTCCTCCTTCTACATTCCTGAATCCCCCTCCACAACAGCAACCCCTCTCTTCTTTGTTCAGCATTCGTATAGTCTCTGTGCAGCTTGTGCATGCTATCTCGCCATGATTCTGCATGCTCTCCCCATGTTGAGTGCTCTGCCTAATCATCATTGCAACTCTTCAGCTTCTCTGGCAGTTAAACCCATGCATCCATCATCACTGGGTGTTATGCCAAGATTCCTTCACCTCTCCAGTAGTCAAGACTCTTCGTCTTCTTTGTTACAGTCGAGCTCAACCTCTTTGTTGCATTTACAGGCTTCAACGCTCTTCCATCTGTCAATCACCTCTATAACTAGACTTCATTCCACTGGCAGATTCCTTGAGACTCTTCAGCTCCTCTGGCACTTACATAGAAGTATTTTCGAGTCCTCTGGCAGAAACCATCAGTGGTTTCTAGAAGTTACAATACGAACCTTGAAATGGAGCCTAGCTATGCTAGCTCCTTCCACTTACGTGACCATCGGCGGTGACCACTGGCTACATCGACATTTCGGCATTTTGGCATTCAAAATTTCGGCTTTCCTGTGGTAAAGAGTTATCTTGAAGCTCCATGTCGTGATCTCCGAAACTTTGAAAAAAGGAGCTTAGCTGGACTAGCTTTGATCATTTTGACATTTCGTATTTCACTATTTCGCGATTTCGCATGTCGCAAACTCCTGTTGCAAGTCACTCTGACTCTTCCAACTCCTGATCCCCGAAACTTCGAAAAGGGAGCTTATCTCTTTGAGCTCTTCTCTACAACTCTTCGACGATGTGACCACCGGTGGTGACCAGGCCTTATTCAAAACTGTATTTCACAATTTTGCGTTTCGGCACTTCGGGACTCCTGTGATGAAGAGTCTCGGGTCTTGACTCCTCCATCTCCCGGTTTCCGAAACTCCGAAATGGAGTCAGATCAACGGTCTGATTTTTCGTCATTTCGCATTTTGGCGATTGGGCATTTCGGCACTCCTGTGGTGAAGTGTTTCGACACTTCAACTTCTGGTATCCGGAGCTCCGAAATGGAGTCAGATCAATGATCTGGTATTTCATCGTTTCGTATTTCAACAATTCGGCATTTCGGCACTCCTGTGGTGAAGTGTTTCAACACTTCAACTCCCGGTATTCGAAACTCCGAAATGGAGTTATTTCTTGGTCTGCGAAACTCTTTGTTGGTGTGCCTATTTCAGGATTTCGGCGTTTTACATTTCACCACTTTGGGACTCCTTTGTTGAAGAGTCTCAACTCTTGACTTCTCAATCTCCCAGTATCTGAAACTCCGGTTCATGTGCCTGTTTTGGGATTTCAGGGTTCTAGATTTCGCAACTCTGGGACTCCTGTGTTGAAGATTCTCAACTCTTGACTTCTCAATCCCCTGGTATCCAAAACTCCAAAATGGATTCGAATCAACGTATTCTGGCATTTCTCATTTCGTCGTTTCGACATTCTTGTCGTGAGTTTCTTCCTTGACTCCTCCAATGCCCAGTATCTGAAACTCTGAAATGGAGTTTACACTTCTGATCTTTCCATGCCATTATCCCTACGATGCTGATCTTCCTTGCCTGCCTATTTGCCATCAAATGAACAAGCACACTCTTGCACTACATGCGACTCTGCGGTAATCCTCATGAGCTTACGTTGTCCCTGTTTCGCCATCGCTACATACTTTGATCTTGCCATCAATGACAAGCACACCTGCTTGTAAACATGCCCAACAAACCATTCATATAGACCACTATTAGTTTTGAAAGCAATTTTTCATTCATCCCCTTCTCTTATCCTAATTTGATGATATCCACTCTTCAGGTAAATCTTTGAGAAATACTTAGCACCACTTAAACAGTCTAACAAATCATCAATGTGAGGTAACAGAAATTTGTACCTTATATTAATCTTTTTGATTTATCTTGAATCAATACACATGCACCATCCTCCATCCTCCATCCTTCTTTGGACTGAGTATTTCTCAAAGATTTACCTCATGAGCTTACGTTGTCCCTGTTTCGCCATCGCTGCATACTTTGATCTTGCCATCAATGACAAGCACACCTGCCTGTAAACATGCCCAACAAACCATTCATATAGACCACTATTAGTTTTGAAAGCAATTTTTCATTCATCCCCTTCTCTTATCCTAATTTGATGATATCCACTCTTCAGGTAAATCTTTGAGAAATACTTAGCACCACTTAAACAGTCTAACAAATCATCAATGTGAGGTAACAGAAATTTGTACCTTATATTAATCTTTTTGATTTATCTTGAATCAATACACATGCACCATCCTCCATCCTCCATCCTTCTTTGGACTGAGTATTGTTGGTACATCACATGGGCTCATAGTTTCTTTCACCAATCCTTTATCTAGAATCTCTTACACCTATTTTGTAATCTCTTCATTCTCTTGTGGATTCATTCTATAGGCTTCTTTATTAGGAAAACTTCCTCCAGGTATCAGGTCAATATGATGGCTAATACTCCTCACATGAGGTAAAGCATTTGGTAAGCCATCCACTATAATATCAGCAAATTCATCAAGCATAATTTTAACTTCTACAAGTAAATCATCCAGATTTGTACTTGCGAGTATTACCTTTGGATTGCCAATTAAGGCAAATGTACCTCTTCTTCCTTCTTAACTTATTGCAACAGATCCTTTCCAGTTATCAACAATACACTTGGACCAGCTTCCTCTTTGTCTCCTTCATTCTGCAAAGGCAACAATACATGCTTGTTCCCATCCTTTTCAATAGAATAGGTGTTCTTCCTACCATCATGAATGGATTTTTTTCATACTTCCATGGACTTCCCAACAAAACTTGGTAGGCATCCATAGGCATTATGTCACAAAATATCTCATCTTTGTAGCTACCAAATTGAATTTCCACCTTACATTGCTCATTCACCAGAATCTGGTGTCCTTTCTACAACCATGACACTTTATAGGGATTGCCATGTGTTTTCCTCTTCAATCCCAACTTCTCTACCATCTCAGTGGAAACCAAATTGTTTGTGCTACCAATGTCTATGAAAACCTTACAACACTTTCCTCTTGACTTGCATACATTTATGAATAAAATATTCCTCTAGGTTGGTTCCTTAGCTTCCTTCTCTGAATCGAGCAGAACTCTCTTCATCAACAATGATTCTCCTACCTCATGAACTTCTTATTTTTTGTCTATATTCACATTCTCTTCCTTGGCTTTTGCAACATTTTCATTTGTTTGACCTGTTGATTTATTTTCCAGACAGTCCCATGACATATGCCCAGTTTTTCCACATGTGTAACATCTTATTTCTCCACATCCTCTACCTTTGCCTCTAGAGAAAAATATTATGTCTCTTTATTCTCCTCCTCTTGATGGCTGACTACTTGAACTTGGAATTCCTCCTTCATCTCTTGGAGTCTGAAATCTTCCTCTTCCATTGGATTGTCCTTTGCTCCTTGTTGAACCTCTTCCTCTGACTTTTTGGCTTTGTTTTCTAGCTAGTTTCTCATATGCCTTCAAAGTTTCTTGGTAGGCATCTTCAATTGTCTTCAAGAAAATAAATGTTCATTTCATATTGTATACCATACCTCAATCCATCAATGTATCTAGAAACTTTTTCAACATTTTCTTCAATATGACCAGCTCTAATTGTCAACCTATAAAATTCTTCTATATATTTTTTCATAGTCATAGCTTTTTATCTGAGATTCTGCAACTTTCTTAATAAATTCCACTAGTAATCCTTAGGCATTAACTTTATTTTAAATTTAGAAATCATTACGTCCCAATTCTTGATCTTGATTTTCCCTTTTTGTCTCCTCTCATCTTGCAATTCATCCCACCATAGTGTCACATGACATTTCAACCTTGTCACTGCATACTTTACCTTATTTTCTTCATCTACATCTTCATAATCAAAATATTTATCTAGAGCATTAATCTAATCAATCAATTCTTCAACATTTAAATTACCTTCAAATATTGGTACCTCCACCTTTGGTCTAGCGCCAACCTTTGTGACCACCATGATCATCTTTTATTTTTCTATTTATTCTTCTTCTTCTTCATCAGAGGTTGTTTCTCCTTCACTTTTGTTGATATATCATGTATTAGCTTCCCTCTTCATGGAAGTATCCATGTCTTCCATCCTTTCTCAAAGTTCTCTCACCTCTTGTTGTGATTCTGTAGCTACAACTGGTATTCCTTGACCTCTTCTCTTGGGTGGAATCTTCTCTTTCTTCACGAGCATGCTTATTGTGTAAGATCTTATACCAAAAATGATGGCATGAACCACCAACTTAACCCATGATTACAGAGTTTTTAATTCTCTGTCAGCAGGTAACATTCGGGTTGCTTATATGGCCTTGGATCAACATGAAAAGGTGCTCAAATTTCCTTTTTTTACAGCGTTGAATTGTGCTCTGTCATAGATAACTCTACGCAGAAATACCACTACGCAGATATACCCCTGCACGAAAGCATCAGTGAACAATACTGACGAGGTCTATCGCAAATCACTCTGCACATGAAACTTAGCAAACAATACCAATGGTCCACAGGAAACTCTAATATGTCGTAGACAACTTTGCGCACATTATTCAACAAATAATATTGATGTGTCACAAATCTCTAAGTGGTGATTCCACTGTGCCAAATTGTGACTGTATGTTCCTACAAAGACAAATACTCAAGAAATATTTTTTTAACATGGTTTTAGAACTTGGTTAGAATTAATTGCACGCGGTCTTTCCTTCAAATGCATACATTAAAATCTCCAAGCAACAAGATGTTGAATGAATTCAAAAACATGTACCAAAAAATTAACACACACAGAACTAGAGATATCAATTAAAACGTACCATAATTACACTAGTTTATTTTTTCAGTCACTTGGACCTTAAACATACAACACACAAATCATTTTACATTGTTCTTCATCGCACCCTATCTACCCAACCTTCATATACTCTCCTTCAAATCCTTGTTTCTCCTCCATCTCCCCTGTGTCTCTCCTTTCTCATACATGCTTCTGTTACAAAAAAAATGAGAGCTAGATCTCTCGGGAACTCTAACAAATGACTAAAAATCCTCTAAGGATTTCTATCAATCCCCTAACTTGGTATTTCTATTCTATTACATAGGAAAACACTCACACCTTTCAACCCATAAAATCTTTGATACCTTCTAAAGATATCATTATAACTATTACAAATAAACAAAAAAATTAGGGAACCAACTCCCTTGATAAATCTTTATTAACCCATGTGGTCATTTCTTTATTTTACTGCTAGATGCTCCTGCATCAGATTTTATTGATAAAATTACAATGGTATTTTTTATGAAGACTTGTGATCCTTCATTAAGGGTTATCAACAATTTTATAAGTTTCCAAAGAGTTTATTGATGAAAGGGGGTGCTCCCGAGGGTCCCGGATTGTCCAAATACACCAAAATTTTCCAACACTTCCTCTTGGCTGTCCACTAACCTGAAAAAAACAGAAAAAAAAATTGATAGAAAAAGATTCCCAAAAACACTTTAATAGTGTCTAGGAACTATGTTAGAAAAACCCAAAAATTTTTAAGTCAAAACTATTGAAAACAAGCCAAATTTAATGAAGAAAAGCAAGATAGAAAGCTTGCTTCCTTGGGATATTTGGTTTGTTGTTTTAGGACATAAAACTAATGATACTTAAACTTCTAGATATAACTTGAAAGTAATTTGAAACAAACTACCTTTTAGCTTTTAAATATTTAGATAAAAACTACTTGCTAAAAGTTTGAATCTTATGATAGATCTAGCTCTAGATAATGAACTTAAAATTGAATATAGATCTATCTTATATGCATGCAAAATTGAAACTAAATCTAACTTTTGAACTGAATATATATCTACTTTTTGTATGCAAGAATGAAAACCAAAGGAAATTTTAGATCTTGTTGAGAAAGAGATAAAAGAGTGTCGGATGGAAAGAGATATTGGGCTATGGAGCTCTCTCAGTGTATTGTAGAGGGAAAATTTTCTGGTAGAAGTGGGTTGAAGATGATGGGAACTCAAACTAGAGACCTCCACTCCTTCAATCCAAAGGCCTTGCAAACTTAGAGTAGCCTGCAAAGTACTTTGTCAAAGGTGGGTGCACCCACCCACTTCCTACACATGAGATCTAGAAGACATGTCAGTCAAACTAGAAGAACATGAACTCTTAAATCACATATGCTATAAATAATAATATTTAGAAATGAAAACTAGCTCACTAATATCTTATCATTCAGGGACAAACCAGAAAAAAAAAATGCTTGCAAAAAATCAAATTTACCGTAACCTCAATGCATCAAATGGAATAATGGGCATCCACACATTTGCACAACACACATGAATGACCTCCAAAGTCTTCTTTATTTCTATTCCAATAAGTTTATAATCATTACAACATCATAACTCCAGGTCTCCAATTATATTTTACAATGGGAGCAAATCCTTCAATATATAGCACATTGGGTGAAGAGCCCAAGAGAGGGGGGCACACCACATGGATGAGAGGGAGTGACAAGTGGATGGGGAAATATTGACACCACTCCCACAACTCAAATAATCGTCAAATCTGAGGGAGTATATGGATGAGAGGGGAGACACATGGCCCAAGGAAGGTGGGATCCTCCTTGGGATGTGCACTCTCCTTGGAGAATGTGCCACATGAAGGAGGGAGGGTGCACCCTCTCATTGGTATCTCCTCCAAACTTCATACCTCCAACTCACTCCTAAATCCATATTGAGTGATATTAACCTTTATTTGACAAGGAGAGAGGGCGAGTTGACTTGAAAAATGTCCCTGACATGTTTCCCAAAAATTGGCACTTGCTGATTTTTGTCTTTTTTATGTCTTTTATTTGACATTTTTTAGAGAAAATGACTTTAAGTGATTAAATAATCACAATTTTCCCTCAAAAATGTAATACTTAGATAAAGTAGGTATTCTTAATTTGAAAATGAATACCCCTGAGGAATATAATGCCTCCTAGTACCACTTATTTAACTTAGGCACTATTTACAATTAAAATATCTCATTTTTGCAGAAAAAAAATTATTTGCATAAAACATAAAAAAACAAAAAAACAAAAAAAACTAAGGGGGGCTTAGTGAATTTCCATGAGACTCTAGGAGGATGATTAGCATGGTAATATTAGACTTATACAACACACACTAAGTCCTAACCATCAGTACACACTCCATCTTTGGAGGTGATGAGTGAAAAAACTTAGAAATTATAACTCACTTAAAAAAAATTCAAGCAAGATATAATTAATAAGTGAAAAAACATTCTAGAGTAATGTGCTCATGATTCAATCATTAGGGGGCTAATCCTTTCACAAATTTCATCATGCTAACTCATCTTATTACAATTCTCGATGGGGGTATGGAAATGTGGTATGAAGAAGAAGAAGAAAGGTGGCCATATTGGTCGGTCGGACTTTTGAACTTTGATTTTGAATAATTCCTTGTTTAATCTTTGGTGGATTAATTGCAACTCCATCCTAGTGAAACTTGGTGGGTAACATATGGGGACATATGCTTGATCTTTAAGAAAGGAGATCATGCGAGAATCCAGAATATGTAACCTACATCACAAGTGTCTCGAAAAAAACAACATCATCTCCACATGTGTATAGAAACCAATAATACAATGAATATGTACCAATAATTATCCATATATATAAGAAAAGTGCAAAAGAAGAAAATGAAATAATATACAAGGAAGAAATAAAGACACGAAATTAATATACAAAGGAGAAGGGTTAGAGAGTTATGTTACAAAAGATGACCCCATGGGCATCAGATGATTGTGTTGAAGACCAATTCAAGGTGGATCCCTTTCACTAGGATATTTAGCTTTATGTCATCCAACTGGATGAGATGAATTATCACAAGACTTCTGCATTTTACCCTACTTTTTGATATTCTGATGGAATCCCTTTTTCCTAGTTCTCAACCATCTGATCAAACTTTCTCTAAAACCCATCTGGTGGAGTTTACTTTGTGCCAAGTGAAAAGACTTAAAGATTATCAATTTTAACTTTTCCTTGAATGGCTTGGCATATTCCTCAATAGGGATGACATGATGGATAATGTTTCTATCATTAGACCGATCGGGAATAATATCATCCTTACAATCCTCCACCAAATTTATTCCATTTTGTCTTCTTTTATTTTTGTATTTTTTATGTTTTCCATGTCTGTCAAAGTTGTCCTCTTTACCAACGTAGATTTCCCTAAGTTCTATGGACCAAAAAATTATTCCCAACTCATCCTGACATCTCACTGACTCATCTAATAACTAATATGTTAACACAATTGACTAATCCAACCCAGTTCCCGATTCTGAAGGTGCTACATCAACATTCTTTTTACTTGGAGCTTCCTCACTAAATACACCATCAAAGGAATCCATGGTATCCTAAACATTATAAACATTCGGCAATTCTTCCGTGAATTTTTCTTTGACAGGTGCTAGAAATTTGGACAATATTTTGTAACTTCCCATTTCATGCACATGATAAACAAATTCATTCATTAGTTTTTTAGGATCTTCAACATGGAACTTCCTTTATTTTTCCCTATGAAGTTTGACAAATGAATTCTCAAAATAAGGAATGGTGGAATATGATGAATCCATATGAATAGTGCCTCCCAAAGTAGCATCCCATTTTCTAGATAGGAGCATACCCCATGCATCAAGTACATCAATAACAAGTGTCCATTGGAAATGCTATATTAGGATAAGCTGCCAACTTAACTTGTAGAACCACAATTATCCTATGCACATCAATTTCTCTAGAATCCATGGCACATACATTGTGATAAGGCCTTGAAATTTTCAAATTCAAAATCTCCATGACATTCTTGGTTATGATGTTTAATAAGGCCCTTGATTTATTCATACAATTATGCAAAATAAGATCATTAATCATCAAGGATACAAAGAAAGGTGGATGATATTCCTTTTTCCAATACATATTATGCAAGATAACATGGACATCTTCATCATACTCTTTAGAATTATACTTCCCAAGACTTTTGTCATTAGGACCCTCAATAGCCTTTAACAATTTATCTTTCTGTGAAGGTATCTTAATGAGATCTGCCACTGGAACCAAAACCTTAGTGTTTGATATCCAATTTCCCAAGTCAAGACTTAGATCTTCAGTTGGAGGTGTCAATGCTTTAGGAATGTTTTGATGTGATTTACTTGAATTATCATTCCCTTTCCTCTATTAGGTTACTCCTTTATATTTTTCCATCTCTAATATATGTTATGTAGTAGGCTTCTCACCATACAACCTAGTCACATTATCAACCTTTAAATCTTCTTTTCTTTTACTTAGATTTATCGTTTGCTTCCATTGATCACTTGTGACAGGATAAGTTTTTCATACATTATTTATAAAATCTAGACGTCCTGAATATCCAACATAGTTACTTATTCCAAGAAACCCTTGTTCATTGATCTAACAAAATACGGGGCAAGTGGATTCCTCATGAAATTATTCATAATCCCTACAAAATGGAGGACCCTCTTGCTAAACCATATTTGTTTCTTCCAACTGATAAGGTGGCCTTTGATCTCGGGGAGGGCCTCTTTTCTGCCATATTTCATTGTTTTTCCTAGGTTGAAATCTATTAGTTTGATATTTCTCCATGGCAATCAATATAATTTGCATGGAATTTAACTAGGTTTCATGGTTGGCCTCCATGGCCTTCATAATTTCTTTCATCTCTGTTAACTCTTTCAAAGGGTCTGAAGAAGAAATATTAATGTCTATTGCAATAGTTTTATCTTTGGATTCATGTTGCTTTGTAGTATTATCCCTTGTGAAAATAAGTAATTTGGTCTTCCCAGAAGATTGCATATTCCTATCAATCTTAACAGCCATTTCCTGGGAAATATTTAGATTAGTTGTCTCTTTGTCTCTAAGTTGATACCTCAATTCACCATTGAAGGTCTCAATGTAATAGATTAGAATGGAAGCAGCTGGAGAATTAATATATGTATGAAGACTTGAAGTCAAATCATTAAATTTATTATTAAACTCCTCCATGGTTTCATTCTCATTCTTTTTTATACTATGGAGGGTAGCCAACAAATGAATATGCTCTTTCTTATYACCCCATMTCTCTGTGAATGCTTCAATCAAATCTTTGATGGTGGGGAATTTGTTTTCATCTAACCCAAAAAACCAATCATAAGCATCTTCCTCAAAAGACAAGGMAAAAGGTTTAATTTTAACATCTTCATGGTTATGCACTACACCACTACACCATTTATTAATGCATAAAGAAAAGGCTTTGATATCATCTTTAGCACTTATAGCATTATTTCCCTAAAATGAAGGTAACTTTTCAATAGCTTTTTCAAGTACAACATGAGGATAACCATTTATTGCAGAAAAATCAGTGGACTAAAATAATCATCCATTTCTAAACTATAATTATTAAAGAGCAAGTGTATATCAGAAATGGACTCGAATCCAAGATGATCAAGGATTCTACAAGAATTAAGTTTGTTCAAACTCCTACTATAAACCTTCTCAGGTTTAGGGATGAAGCCAATCAAGCCTTGTGAGTTCCTTCTTGTAGAATACTTTCTCAATTTTAAATTAAGTGGAGTYRCCAGATGATCRAGTCTATTTATGATAAACAACAAGCATCAAAGACAAAGAAAAAATAAAAATTTGTATTCTAGGAATAGAAATATTTATCCCTAGCAACGGCGCCAGAGAATGTTTCYGCCTTTATACACACCTCGGGTAGCGTGGAAGAAATATTCAATCCACTGGGTGTGTCCTTGGGGGCAAGTATCGAGTCAAGGTGTTGTCACTTGATCCTCAACTCCTCCATCTAGGCCAACTCCTAACGAAGCCAAGGGGGGTAGTCCCTAATAAAATAATCTAAGGCTTGAACTAAATCTAAGAATAATTATTATTCTAGGAGTTTATTGAGAGAAAGAGCAAGATAACAAATGAATCTATACTGGTAGTATATATGACACATAAAGAAAATTGATTATGATAAAGATATCAACAAGTAAATCATCTATCCATAGATGATATAAAATGAAAGAAAAATTTGATACTTGTATGTAAATGAAAACAAGCAAAGTGAAATAGAGACTAGTGCCAAAAGTAAAGTTGTTGTGAGATAAAATGAGAATGTTATTGTAATGAAGATGTATTGCAAGTGCTCTTGATGAATTTTATTATGATTTTTTTTAAGTGAGTTTATTGTGAGGTGGTTGTTGTGAGTGCAAGCCACTTATAAATGTGAAGTGTATGTCTAAGTGATAGAAAATGAAGGAAATATAATCTAGATTTGGCCCTCTAAAGGTTATCCTTCAATCGGAAGTAGAGAACATTGTGGGAGGTCCAACAGGGAGAATATCCCTGTGACTTCACACACAAGTTCAATGCAAAATTTTGTACAAGGAACAATTCTGGAGGTCCATCACGGAGAGTGTACACTCGTTAATGAGTATCCCCCTGACTTCACACACAAGCTCAATGATGGGATCCTAATTAAACAATACCCAATATTGGATTTCCCTAATTACAACTACTCCACGCTAACCAGTCCTCGTTATAATGGGTCCCCTAGATCAAGGTATGCTTGCAAGGGGTCAGAGAAATACTAGGGGAAGCTGAGTGGATGGTTTATTTCCAAATTGAAATGCAGAAAGTAAATTGCAAAATTGAAATTTAATCTACAAATTGAAATATAAGCAAAGCTAATCTATGAAAATTGAAATCTAAAATATTGTTTTGCAGTTCTTTGATTGATTTTATTATTGATTTTATCTTTATAACTTAGTGAAAATAAAGAGCATATGAGAAATGGAAAAAATGAGACAATCACACAAGACACTGATTCCCTGGGGGGGATGAAGACTGGGCACTATATAGCCCACTGATGTTATTGATAAAATAAATATGGTCTTTTTTAGGACTACTTTTTATCCTTCATTAAGGGAGATCGGCAAGTTTTACAAGTTTCTGAAGAGTTTATTGATGAAAGGGATGCTCCCGAGGGTCCCAGATTGTCCAAATCCACCAAAATTTGGCAGCACTTCCTCTTGGATGTCCAATAACGTGAAAACAAAAATCAAGCAAAGGATAAAAAAATATTTAAAAAAACACTTTAAGGTTGTCTTGGAACTATGTTAGAAAAAACCAAAAAAATTTAAGTAAAAACTATTGAAAACAAGCAAAATTTAACTAAGGAAAGCAAGCTAGAAAGCTTGTTTCTTAGGAACTTTGGCTTGTTGTTTTAGGACAGAAAACTAATGGCACTTAAATTTCTATATATAACTGGAAATTACTTTGAAAGAAACTACCTTTTACCCTTTAAATATTTAGATAAAAACTACTTGCTAAAAGATTGAATCTTATGATAGATCTAGCTCTAGATAATGAAATTAAATTTGAATCTAGATCTATCTTATATGCATGCAAAAGTGAAACTAAATATAACTTTTGAATTGAATCTAGATCTAGTTTTTGCATGCAAGAAGAAAAACCAAAGGAAATTTTAGATCTTGTTGAGAAAGAGAGAGAAAAGTGTTGTATGGAAAAACATATTAGGCTATGGTGCTCTCTTGGTGTATTGTAGAGGGAAATTGTTCAGGTAGAAGTAGGTTGAAGACGATGGGAACTCAAACTAGAGCCCTCCACTCCCTCAATCCAAAGGCCCTACAAACTTATAGGATCTTACAAAGTACTTTATCAAAGGTGGGTGCACCCACTTCCTACACATGAGGTCTAGAAAACATGTGAGCCAAACTAGAAGAACATGAAATATTGAATCACATATGCTAGAAATAATAAGATTTATAAATTCAAACTAGCTCACTAATATCTTATCATTCAAGGAAAATTTTGAACAAAATACTTGCAAGAAATCAAATTTACCATAACCTCAATGCATCAAATGGAAAAATGGGCATCCACACATTTGCACAACACACATGAATGACCTCCAAAGTATTCTTTATTTCTATCCCAATAATCTTAGAAGAATTACAACAACATAACTCCAGGTTTCTAATTCTAGTTTACAATGGGAGCAAATCCTTCAATATATAGCACATTGGGTGAAGAGCCCAAGAGAGGGGGGTGCACCACATGGATGAGAGGGAGTGACAAATGGATGGGGAAATACTTACACCACTCCCACAACTCAAGAAATATCTACATGTGAGGGAGTATATGGATGGGAGGGGTGACACGTGGCCCAAGGGAGGTGGTATCCTCCTTGGAATGTGTGCCCTCCTTGGAGAATACACTACATGAAGGAGGGAGGGCACACCCTCTCATTGGGATATCCTCCCAATGCCACTTCATACCTCCAACTCACCCCTAACTCCATATTGAGTGATAGTAACCTTTAGTTTATAAGGAGAGAAGGTGATTTGAGTTTAAACATGTCCCCAACATGTTTCCCAAAAATTAGCACTTGCTGATTTTTGTCTTTTTTATGTCTTTTATTTGACATTTTTTAGAGAAAATGACTTTAAGTGATTAAATAATCACTATTTTCCCTCAAAAAGGTAATACTTAGGTAAAGTGGGTATTCTAAGTGTGAAAACGAATACCCTCAAGGAATATAATGCCTCCTAGTACCACTTATTTAAATTAGGCACTATTTACAATTAAAATATCCTATTTTTGCGGCAAATTCTTTATTTGCATAAAACATTAAAAAAAAGGGGGGTACTTAGCGCATTTCCATGAGACTCTAGGAGGATGATTAACATGGTAATATACATTAGAATCTTGACTTATATAACACACACTAAGTCCTAACCATTAGTACACACTACAACTTTGGAGGTGATGAGTGAAAAAACTCAGAAATTATAACTTGCTTAAAAAACTTTCAAGCAATATATAATTAATAAGTGAAAAAAACACTCTAGAGTAATGTACTCATGATTAAGTCATTAGGGGGCTAAGCCTTTTACAAATTTCATCATGTTAACTCATATTATTACAATTCCCCATGGGGGTATGGAAATGTGGTATGAAGAAGAAGAAGAAGAAGAAGATAGGTGGCCATATTGGCCGGCTTGACTCATGAATTCTGATTTTGAACAATTCCTTGTTCAATCTTTGGAGGCTCAACTGAGAGTCCATTCTAGTGCAACTTGGTGGGTAGCACACCCAACAATTCAAAAAGGAGGACTATCATGTTCTTGGTTGGACGTTCCACACCTTCAACTTTGAGGACACTTTGGGAATTTTCATTATTTTCTTTGATTGATTTTAGATTTAGGATTTTATTTTGTAACTATGTCTTCTTGGTCACAACCTAGCATTTTATTTACTTTGTAATATTTTATAGAGTTTGGAAAGACTCGTCATTCTTTTTTGGATATCTACAACAAATATATGTCTTGCACGACATGTCCCTACCCCTTTTTATAATTTATTTTATGTGTATATTCTATTTGGATCATTTTCCACTTGTTATAAGTTGGATATTTCTCATCCAACTTGCAACAAGCTATATCTCCCTCAGTTATTTTCCTAGCTTAATTATTTTTATTTTTCAAAGGGAAATCAATTTGACCTTGAAGGAAACAATATTGCCACTAATTTGACTAGAGAAAATGGGTCAGTGAACTGATTTTGTTTTTGGGGATTTTTTAGTGACTATGGAGAAATTTATCTTCCTTCCCTTTCTTTAAATTTCATTCACTAGTCCATACAAGAAAAGTAGGCTCACTAATTTTGTTTTTTGGGATTTTTCAATGAATATGTAGAAACTTATCTCCCTTCCCTTTCTTTAACTTTCATTCACTATTTTGTACAAGAAAAGTAGGCTCACGTGAATGGAATTAGACAAATGATATATATGTTGTTTCAGTGGCATATGCAAAGCATATGAAGCATGAAGGAAAATCCATTGAAACATGCACAATCCTAATAACCTAGATTAGTAAACCCCTCTCTTTTACCCCTATATTTTATTTTTCAAAGCTTATCCTTGGAAATTATGTGGATCAAGTTAGCTCCTGACTCATCCATCCCCTTTGAGGTGGGATAATTAGTTTTTGTATTGAATTATTTGTTAATTCATCGTAACCCCATATCGAGTCCCAAGGTAGTTAATTTTTTTGGTCATGTTGGGTTAATCTTGACTCGGTCATAGGGTAGACAAGATAACCTTGATACGATCATTCATGGGCTTACCATTAGTAGTTTACGAGCCCATGTTATTGGGTAACTCGTGGTATTTTCCCATAGTATTTGATGTGATGAAGCCTATTCCAAGGCTTGAAGAACTCCACTGTAAAATGCCTCAAGCATCCTGGTGTTTGGACAGATTGGATAAGGTCAATAAAGATATATGTCTTGAGTGTTAGTTTTCCCAGTTAAGGGTATCCATATTAAACATTGGTGTTATGTGCTTGTTGGTATTTCTATGTGCATGGATTTTGTGTTGTCTTTAATAATTATCACTCGAGGAATTAACATGTGGTATCAAAGAAAGTTTAGCCTGAACTCTCTCAACGAGAGTGTCTTGGGTATTTAAAAGATAATGGATCAAAGTACAATAGGCATGGACTCTCTAGCGAGGGTGTTCTGGTATTGATATTTGTTAAGAACCAACTATAAATATAGCATAGAAGAACCTCAGAATAAGTACTCAACGCCTTGAAAAAGAGAGAAATTTAGATAATAAGCCTCTTCGAGGGGGCAACCTCCTTATGCCCACATAAATGTACAATTACAAGATGATTCCAAATGAAAATGTCTCCTTGGTGTATATAGGAAACTAGGAGGTATAATTACAACTAATGGACTAAAGCCGACATAAATAAAATAACATTACTAATGTAATATGCCCCAATTAAGAGGTAATGAGCCATTTTTTAGGGCTTAACATGCCCCTCCCCTTGAGGCAAGTGTTGTCCACAATGCTTGAGTAACTTTGGATGCTTCTGTATAAAAGACTCATCTTCCCAAGTGGAATCTTTAGCTGGTAGTTTCCTCCATTTAATGAGATACTCTGAAATGGACCTATTCCTCAGCTGGTGAATTCTTGTGTCAATGATGGCTTCAGGCTCCAATATGATTTTTCCTTCCTTGTCAAGTTCTAGCAATATAGTTTGAACTGGGATCTTGTCACCTATAACCTTCTTTAAGCATGAAACATGGAAAATTGGGTGTACTC
>JASDQU010655002.1:27839-38110 GCA_032191745.1 Picea mariana | reverse complement strand
TTCAAAGTAATAATAACACTACGAGGCCTAGACTCATATACAACATGATGTTTCCATAAATAAGGTTGGCCCAAAATAACATTACAAACTTCGAGAGGAGAAACATCAAAAAATACCTCGTCTTTGAAGGACTTGATGTCGTACGACAGTCGACATTGTTGGTTGACACGGATATCGCTTCCTTGGCGGAGCCATCTAATGGTGGAGGGTTGCAGGTGTGGAATTGTCAACAAGGCCAACCACTTGATGACCTCTATTGAGATGATGTTCTTCTGGCTACCACTATCAACGATGAAGTGCAGCGGGGTGCCTTTTACCCACATCTGCGAATGGAAAAGACGTTGGCCTTCTTCTGGCTCGTCTAGTTCACCAGGCTAGATATTGGTGGTAGAAATGATGGCACTGGGCTTTGTTTCAATGATTCGTCTTCCCCTTTCTGGTTCTAACTTAGAGTCAGAACCCGCATCTGATTCATAGGCTTTCACTTCAGCCACCAACGACTGATTTGAGCAACAATCAACAATGTTATTCCAAGGGATCTTATGGAAGTCGCATCACTTCTCAGTATCCTTCTTTGTCTTTTCAGTGTCCTTCTTTTCTTACGGCTTGGACTGGTTGTCCTGATAATGTCCATATTCGCTCTGTCCTTTGTTCTGTAGGTTGAGGCCACCCTTTCCTGGTTTTTACTGCTAGGGGTTCCCAGGCCCAAATTGTCACATCTTTTGTTTGAGCTTCTGCTCGATTTTGACGGCATATCGATAGGCCGCACCCAAGGATGAGATGTCCAAAAATTCCATTTCGATCTGGATGTATCTATGCAGAGCACCACGATACATGAGCACCAAATGTCACTCTGAATCTTTGATACCTATCTTGGTGCACAGGGTATGGAAGATATGTGTGAAATCTGGAACGGCTTGGTCTCTTTCTTGTCGCAGTGTGGTCCATTTGGTATACAAATCATCATAACTTTCGACAGGGTAGTATTTTTCCTTAATAACATCCCTAAAGGATTCCCAGGTGGACGCAACTGTAAATAATGAGGGTTCCTTCGTTTCCTTTTGCTCACAGAAAGTTTCCCACCAATCTTTAACACGGGGAACAACTTTGAGGAGCGCAAAAGTAATTGTTTCTCTATTTCAAAAGTTATGGACATAAAAATACTCTTTTAGTAGATTCAACCACTTGTCTACAACATCTGCGCCTATCTGACCTTCAAATATTGGAATATCGAAATTAATTTATACCTTGAAGGGGGTGACGCCTCTGCTCGAGGAAGATGCATCACCTATTGGTAGCCGCCAAAGGATTTGAGTGAAACTATCCATCATCTCGTTCCTTTGTTGCGTGAGGGCTTGTTGGCACAGGGGTAGACCCAGGGTTCAATGCTACAACAATGCACCAACAAAACCCTAACTACCAGACCATTCAGCAACACCTGCGAAGCAGATGAAGTCTCACCCAAGGTAGAGGCAGGGGTGGTTGCAGGACTCGAGTGTCTGCAACCTTAGCTGGGACACAGATCTATGATTCTAATCACTTAACAGAGCACTCAACAGTTAACATTCATCAATATTCAACTCTTAGTTACAACGCAGTTAAACCATAATTACAGAACAACGCAGTACTCATTCAAATCTAATGTATTTAAGCACTAACCATGTGTACGTAAGTCAAATTTAACATCCATCCATATTATTAAGCACATAGCATCAACAGATCTATCTATCATTCATCTATATTGAAGCACTAAGCAAGTAAACACATAAACACATCAATAGATCGCACAAAGCATAGCAACACAACATGTACGTGGTTCACCACCACCCTGGGGCTATGTCCACCAACTCTTCTCTTCTTTATTATCTTGGGTCAAGATTCTTACAATAACATAGCATCCAAGTCTCACTCCGCAGAGGAGAGGAGATACGCGCACCTCGCTAGATCCTCCTTCCTTCTGTTACAGCACAAAGCCTTCTAGAGTCTGTTACAACCACTTGCACTTAGCTCTGCAAGTCTCACACAGTATGCACAAAGCATCTTCAATCCACACTTGCACTTAGCTCATCGGCCTAACATCACAGAGATGCCCTTCCTTACATCACCTAGACATCTATTTATACTTTACAAAATAGGCCTAAACATGGGTAAACCCATGGGTTGACATCCCCATACCCATTACATAATCCTGAATCCCAAAAAGGACCCTAGAAGGGGATGATATCCCGCGTTCTCTGCTTCGTCTTGCACTTCACCTTCGACAGCCTGTCGAAGTCCCAAAATTAGTTCAAACATGACCAAGAATCCTCAAAACTTGGGCAAGGGCCAACATGCCCCCAACACTCACTTGTGACTCATCCCGAGTCACTCTGATCTGATTAGTTTTTCTTCAAAAGTCTCGAGCTTGGCTTGAGCTGCTTCGACTTGTTTCTTTGCTATGACCTCATGTTCATTGAACTCTTGGATGACTGCTTCATTGACAGGTCCCTCTAGGCATTGTTCTGCTTCAGTGACAACTTGCTCCATTTTTGCTCCTCGGCCTTCGATTTCTGTGAACAATTGGTAAGCCTCATCTTGTACAAGTTGGAGCCTCTGAGTTACTTCCATAAATCTACTCTGAATAGTATGGACCTATTGTTGGGCAGTGTGTTGTTCTTGGGATCGCTTCATTCTTTCCAAAGTTGACAGGGGCTTCAACTTTGCCTGTATTATTTCTGCTTGATACTTCGCTTCCTGGAGTTGTGAATCCAATGCCTTCAATTCTAGATTCTTAGTGAGTCACTCATACATCTGGGCACTACGATCACTCAGTTTCTTGCATTCCAGGGTAAGGTCTTTTATTATTTCAACTGTGCTTCGAGCAATTGCTTCCCTTTGATCCCTTACATCCTACGGGGTGTCAAGTACGGTGTAGAGCTCTAAATCTGTTTTTCATTGTTGTAGCTATTGGACAGCTCCTGCTAGCTGCTATACTTGATGCATGACTCGGTCTTTTGCCTATAGCTCTAACATTGTCACAGAGCGGAGTGATCTGTTGACTGCTTCTTTCACTTCAAGTTGCTCTGTGAGAAACTGTTCTTTTTCTTGTTGCATTTGTGCTTTCTCTTCTTCAAACTTGTCCTGGAGAGAAACCTTCTTCTATTTTGCAACTCTGTGTTGTTCTACAATTTCTCCTTATACTTTCTTCAAGGCCTGGGTGGATTTTTCTATTTCTTCTTATGCGCGACAAAGGCGAGCTTCAACCACATCAACTAATTGACGAAGTTGGGCTGGCTCATCTCCCAACTCTGGTTCTCCTGATGGCAAGGGCACAATGGACACTGCGTGGCTGGACTAAAGGGCATGTTGTACCCCTCGAAATTCGACCTTAATTCTGTCATACATTTCCTCCTGTTTGGATTCTTGTTTCTCCACGATTTCTAGAGAAGCATCATTGAGGGCTACTATGATGAATTCAAAATCATCAGTAGTGAGCACAGTCTTCATCTTGGTCACGATGGCTCTCGATTTATTCCAGGAAGAAGGTTTTAGGGGAGAAACCTTCCTCTTCTTCATGGGATCGGTCTCATCTTTAAGCGGTGTTACTTCGCCTTGCTTCTGTTCTTGTTACGTGGCACGACGAGATAAATAGATAACTCAAAAACGGATCTCTTGCAACGAGTGAGAATCCTTCATTAACTCAGTTATACCTGTTGTGGCGCAGTCCCAATGGTCTGGTGGTGAGATTTCTGACCATAAATGTCTTTATATCCATTCGGGTCATCGGTCTAACAGTTATACTATTTCCAACGGCGATATTGCTTCGCCATGGCGAAGTTCCATGTGACGCAGTTCTGATATCCTGATGAAGTTCCAATTTTGCAAATTTTCCTTCTGCGAAGTTCCCTCTGGAACTTTCTGTAACTTTTCAATCTTAGATCTCTTCTTACTTAGTTTTCTATTCTTTTTTCCAGTGAGCTTCATCTCGGTATTCATTTTTCCATTCTTATTCTTACCTTCTTTTGGCATAGTAATGTCGCGCTGTTGAGATTCTTTCCTAGAAATCAGGGGTAATACTTCATCGGTATCTTGAATAGGTACTTCAGTCTTCTGTAGTTCTTCTAGTGTTCTTCCAACTTTGACATCCAAGTCTTTGGTTTGAAATTTCTTCGCTCGGTTCTCCTGTTCTTTAATCAAGTGTGTGATCCTCCTAGTCATGAAATCTTTCAACTCTTGCTTCTTATGTTATAAGAATTCATCTTCTTTCCTCCTGGCATGATCTTTTTCAATCCAAGGTTTTCCTAGTAACATAGCAAATGGAGCGTTGTTCTCAATAAATTTAACAACTTCAAGTTCTTACTCTGTCGAAGTTCCATGAGCAGTCATAGATATTTGGGTAAGTCTTCCGCATAGGGTTATCAACTCTCCTCTGAATAATCCTATTCCTCCCAATGAGGGAATCATAGCAGGATCCCCTAAAAGTTCCCAAGTTCTTTATGTCATGATATTCGTCTTTGTTTCTTCATCCAGAACACAGTCAATGTCGAAGTCTCCTATTCTTATTTCAATGCATTCTTTTTCTTTGAAGATCTCTGATAAGCTGGTATGTCATTGGTCATTCAGGGTTTCTTGCATCTGTAGCAATACTTTATCTGATTCTTTCTGGGGTTCTATTATAATCTATATTTATTGATCTTTCTCGTGATATTCTTGTCTCATATTCATTCTTTCAACCTTAGCAATCATTCTAGAGCAATCCAATACTTCATGGTGCATATCTTTGCAACAGAGACAACTAGGTCTGCTACTAGGGAATTCCTTAGCCAGATGTCTCGGTCTTCTGCAACTGTAACAAAGGGTTAATCCTCTCTTTCTTTTAAGTGATCCCCGGCCTCTCATGTACTGTGCGCTAGGATCATGATAGCTAACCTACAATGAATTCTTTCTAGGGTCCTGCATCCATTTGTTAGTCCAAACATTCTCCTTATGCATAGGTATAACATATCTTTCATTATTCTTATCATATCTACTCATATCAAATCTTCTTTCTTCTATCAGTGCCCTGGTTTTCAAGCTAGGACAAATCTTATCAAACATACCTAGATCCATACTTTAGAAACAAAAATTTCCACTAATCTTATCTTCAACAGAGCACAAAGCTTCCACATCTAAAACTTTTCACTATTCTTACCTTTATCAGAGCACAAAGCATTCAGATCTTACCTCTTTTCTTCAAATCAGACTTCTTTTCTTAGCATAGAGCTTCACAGATCAAGTAGAATACTGCGCACTAGAGCGACAGATCTACACACAGATATTTCACAATTTCAGTTCATATCTTTGCACAAAGCTTCTTTTTCCTCAGTTCCTAGCAATCACAGTTTCAGGTCCCAGCAACAGAACCATTTGTTCACACAGGGGCAGACCTAGGGTTCAACGCTACAACAACGCACCAACAAAACCCTAACTACCAACCCTTTCGGCAACACCTGCAAAGCAGATGAAGTCTCACCCGAGGTAGAGGCAGGGGTGGTTGCAGGACTCCAGTGTCTACAACCTTAGCTGGGACACAAATATGTTATTATAATCACTTAACATAGCACTCAACAATTAACATTCATTACTATTCAGCTCTTAGTTACAATGTAGTTAAACCCTAATTACATAACAACACAATACTCATTCAGATATAAGGTATTTAAGCACTAAGCATGTGTATGAAGTCATATTTAACATCCATCCATATTATTAAGCACATAGCATCAAAATATCTATCTATCATTCATCTATATTGAAGCATTAAGCAAGTAAACACACAAACACATCAATACATCGCACAAAGCATAGCAACACAGAATGTATGTGGTTCACCCCCACCCTGGGGCTATGTCCACCAACTCTTCTCTTCTTTATTAACTTGGGTCAAGCTTCTTACAGGCACATAGCATCCAAGTCCCACTCCGTAGAGGATAGGAGGTCTGCGCACCTTGCTAGATCCTCCTTCCTTGCGTTACATCACAAAGCCTTCCACAGTTTGTTACAACCAATTGCACTTAGCTCTGCAAGTCTCACACAGTATGCACAAAGCATCTACAATCCACACTTACACTTAGCACTCAACACTTAGCTCATCGACCTAACATCACATAGATTCCCTTCCTTACATCACCTAGACATCTATTTATACTTTAAAAAATAGGCCTAAACATGGGTAAACCCATGGGGTGACATCCTCATACCCATTACATAATCCTGAATCCAAAAAAGGACCCTAAAAGGGGCCGAGATCCCACGATATCCTCTTCGTCTTGCACTCCTCCTTCGACAGCCTCACGAAATCCCAAAATTAGGTCAAACATGACCAAGAATCCTCAAAACTTGGTCAAGGGCCAACAAGGATTCCTCAAGAAACATTTTGAAAGTATCTCTTGTCCCATCATATTTATTTTCTCCTGCCATGAGAGGTCGTTTAGGCATGTGAGAGATTTTGTCCTCAAGAGAAATAAGATCTAGACCCAATTCTTTGTACTATGACCGCGTTGGGGACATGCATTAAGACGATAAGGAGAAGACCACTATGATACCACTGATTTAGATTTTATGAGAAGAACAAAATGAATACATATTATTAAAATATTCTTAACACAGAATAACAAATATACAATAAAACGAGTTTTCTATTCAATAAGGAAATAAGTTGAAACTGTAAAATGCAGCGGAAAACAAGCTTATTGGAATGGTGGTGACTTATCTCTGAGAAGAGATGTGACGGTTGTGCTCATTAATAAGAAGATGATTACAATGAGGCTCTGAAGGAATTTTTACAATAAACATGAATGTCAAAAACCCTAGACATCCAAAAACCTAACCCTAGGAGATGAAGTGCCAAAAGTCATGTGGGCCCTGTTTGGGTAAGTTAGTACATCAACTTCTCAGGGTCGTAACTTTTGCATACAATATTCATTTTAGGTGAACGATATCCCATTGGAAAGGTATATCCAAGGAATACACATTTTTGGCTATGGAGATCCCTAAAAATTTTGTTTAGGGCCTCAAAATGGCCCTGCAAGTCAGGGACCCGAAAACTAGGAAAAACAATTGTCAAACTCGAAAACTGCCAAAATGAACCAGTTGGAATAGGTGGGAGGCCATCGACGTCCATCTAGATCAAGTTGAGAGACAATATATCTTATGGAATCATGAATTAGGTCCCAAATGTTATTTTTCCATATGGAAATATTCTAGACTGATGCAGGAGCATTGTTAGCAAGCACACGGAGCAGGACCACTTCACGCCTGGGAATATTTTCGGAATATCAATGCTAGCAGTCACAATGAATATTTGAAGCACACCTGAACTCAACGTCAAGAAATATTTTGAAGCATGCTTGAATGATCGTGAGTGAAGTGGTATTTTCCACTCCTTCTCTAGAATGTTATTGAACTAAGATAGTCGTCAGGTTAGGTTTTGGAGTAGACAAGTAGTTGGGGGGAACCCTAAGGACCCTCTAAGATAAATAGAGGTTTTGTACGCCCAAATGAGGCTGTTGCAAGTTAGTAGGATATTTATGAGTTTTCAGTTGTTGTTTTTTATTATAGTTGTAAACATTTTACTTTTGAATGAAGATGACAAAGGAAAATTGACCCAATGCATGGTGTGGACATTGTTTGCAATTCATTGTTATTGTGTTTTCATGAATGAATGAATTTCGTTATGAGTAGATGGAACTATGAATTTTATAGAAGTTTCAATTGTTTCTCTTCTGTTGAACGGGTGCAAGGTGTGCACACAGAACGCAAGGAGTGCGTTGACAGGACTTGTTTCGGTTCTGAAGCTCAGAAGAGATAGCACGAAAATTTCCCTTTGCAAGGAGTGCAAAGTGATTGTTGCAAGGCGTGCACAATCATCCGTAGGAATTAAAATCTTGCGTAAGAATCAGTTGTAGGGTGTGCATCGAACAAAAGGAGAATGCCAAGAGGGCGAGAAGAATTTCTTCTTAAGAAATCCTTCGGATCTGAGTTATCAAAAATCCCTGAAAATGAAAGAAGTGCGTGGGAAGTCGAAATATTTACGAAGGCCAAGATGAGGAGGGATAGCACTTTTCATAAGTGTACTCGATGTCCAAGAGACAGAGTCGCAAGAGGTTCAAAGGAAGAGACCTTTGAATACTTAGAAAATATTCTAAGTCGGAAGAAAGCACAAGCTCCTGAGGAGGAACGACAGTAGTCATCAGATCGACACTGGGAATTATCTGAGCCGTCAGATCAGAGAACAACTAGAAGGAGTCTGCAGAGGAGATCAGATCCAGACCATGGGATCTGATCATGTGGATCAACAGTCGTTGATCTAGAGGTAAGGGGCATGCACCTTAACCATTTGAAGGTAGACATGAGAGTGGACTTTGCAAAGTCCCCAATTATGAAATCATCAAGACTGTCCATCATCGGAGGACACGTGGCAAGCAATCAGGATTGTGGTCACAAGTAGTGGTCACGTGGAGGAGGCTTGCGCCTGGTGCTTGTTCCCTTGGGTTGAGTCTCTAAAGGACCCGTGGATATTATTTGTGGAGATTCCATCAGGAAATCAAAGAGCTACTTCATCTCAAGATTTGAGAAGATCCAAAGACCAGGAGGTCAACGAACCCTATCAAGGTAGGAGGTCTGCATATAGTGGTATTAGAGCAGAAATTTTTCTTGTAGACAACAGACAAAGGAGAGGAGATAGAATAATTTGAAGTTGTACTCTCTGTGTGATAGACATCCAACATAATTCCATCGAGGAGACGAGTGGAACCACCTTTATCCAATCAGGATGTAGAAAGGGAGATGCGAGAACTTCATTCAAGATTAGAGGTGATGGAGGTAGCATAGAGAAGAGAACCTGATGTTGGAGACATCAATGATGGAGAGAGTGAACAAGTATAATTTGTAGAAGCTGCAAGAGAAGATGTTGTTGAAGAACGCTTGCTGAGAGCAGTTGTTAGATTGGTAGCTAGAGCCAAGATCGAGGTCTCCATGTATGAAGGAAATTTAGACGCTGAAGAACTGCTGGATTGGATAAGATCCATGGACAAACATTTCGACTATGAAGAGGTCAATGAAGAGAAAAGGGTGAAACATGATGTCACCGGGCTAAAAGGACATGCAACACTATGGTGGGATGAACTGCAGGATGAGAGGAGAAGCAAAGGCAAACAAAACATAAAGAGTTGGGACATAATGGTAGCCAAGTTGAAGGCTAAGTTCATGCCCAAAGACTATCAGATCAGTCTATTCAAGAAGATGCAGAATCTGAGATAGAAGGGTGTTGAGTGCAATCTATGTCGTATAAATTCTCAACGATTTAATGTCAACCAGGAGCTCGTAAGCTTAGAGGCACAACACAATATGTGCAAAGATTTGAAGTTGTCTACTCTAAACTACTAAAGCAAAGAACATAAAAATAACATGAATATACAAATGACAAATTTTACCTACTATATACAACACATAGGTGTACTGGCATCAATGGATGAGGGCCCTTCCATCCTTCAGTAAGTACACCATGATCTTAACACAAAATAGAGATCAAAATGGAAGTATGTCTTTTATTCAAAAGAATATGATTACATCTTCATTCCAATATAAAATCTCCTCTCGACTAACCTCAAGAATCAACCTATCAATTCAAAACATGAGCATTTCCCAAACTTCACACACATATCTCTATATCTCCATCTATCTCTTTTTGAAAGGAGAAGGCTCTCCTATTTATACAAGAACATAAGAAGCTACCCCATTAATGGAGATCCACTATTCTCTCCCTAGATCCATAAAAATCTCATATAGTTACAACCAAATGGCAAATTATGAGACACATATCCTCTTTGACCTTTATCCAAATCTCCTTTCATATCTTGAAGGGAATTCGAATTTGAGTATTGGAGGCCACATAACAGTGTCTTGGAAGCTTCCAAATCACCTACACATGTCACCAAACTCATTCTAATTGTTAGGTATAAGTATAAGTACATTATTTTCTAAAGTTTAACCACAAATCCACTTAAAAATGTTAAAAATTAATAAACTTTGGAAAAGCATAGTTATAACCCAATGATGAGATAAATGTAATGATGTGGAGGTGGAATGAAGGTGACATGAAGGTAATATGGAAGTAATGTGAATGTATTGGTGAATAATGGAGTGAGAATAGGGACTATTTTGAGGCCCAACATACCCCCAAACTGAAGATATTGCATGTCCTCATGCAATCTATTACATTACTTTTTGATACTTGAGCTTTGGCTTAAACT
>JASDQU010655002.1:4200-25452 GCA_032191745.1 Picea mariana | reverse complement strand
AAAAATGAAACAGAGGTCTATGAGCATAGTTTTCTAATTTCAAGCTCGTTAAAAAATGAAACCACTTACGAGGATAGTTTTTTCGTCTCTGTGGCAACCTCGTTAAAAAATGAAACAGAGGTTACAAGCATAGTTCTTGTTTCTGTGTCAAGCTCGTTAAAAAAATGAAATAGTTTTCCCCCTCTCTATTTGAGTCAAGTCCTTCATCTAGTATTTGAAGCCTCATTTCATTCTCCTTTGCGGTTGGATGAAATGAATCTTGGGGGGCATTTTCCTCAGCCTCTGGACTTCATGCTGATTTTAGAGCTGCTAGTTTCTTAAGCTGGGGGATAAGTACCAACCATCCCTGTGTTATGCGTGGGGAAGTCTAATCATAGTTTTCTATGGTTAAAGCTTGTGTGAAAATGAAACCACTTACCTCAAGCATAGTTTCCTCTAGTTCAAGCTTGTGTAAAAATGAAACCAGGTCTAAGCATAGTTCTGTTTTGTTTTAAAGCTTGCATAAAAATGAAAACAATCTCGAGCTTAGTCTTTGTTCTTTCTCATGCTCGTAAATACATGAGAATAAAATACCGAGATTAGTCTTTGTTCTTTCTCGTGCTTGTAAATAAGTGAGAATGTAATCGAGTATACTTTTATCACTTTTTCAGACTCGTAAAGGTTATACGAAAAAGGAACCCACTGGAGTTCCCTTTAAGTTCTTTTCAGACTCTCTAAACATGAAAAGATTGACGAGTGATCTTGTTCTTTTCACTCTTGTAAAAGTATTTGAAGAAAACGTTCGTTGAGTGATAGTTTATCTATTTTTCGATCTTATCAAACTAATTTACGGAAAAGGAAATGAGAGAGTTTTCTTTAAGTGTTTTTCAGACTCTATAAACATAAAAAACCCATGAGTTTTCTTTATTTGGACTTGTTAAACAAACATTGAAAGGCCCATATGGGACCAAAGTTTTCTTTAAGTGTTTTTCAGACTCTCTAAACATGAAAAACCCATGAGTTTTATTTCTTTGGACTCGTAAAACAAACATCGAAAGGCCCATATGGAACCGAACCACTCCTTCCTAGGGTTAATTAAACATACTATGAGCTTACATTTACAAGCATATGTTATCCTCCTCAAGATTGTGTAAAAATAAAGAGGTACTCGCCAGAAATGGTGGGGGAAAAATTGGGAAAGAAATGTGTCTAAACCTATATTCCATGGAAGAGTCGCTTTTGAACATGGCACCCTTTCATTCACCTTGTGTCTAGGTTGGAAAATCCACTTGTCTCTTGATCATACTCCTTTATGAGATTACAAATTGGTATGTGGTCCCTGTTGTTGAGTCAGTTTTTCCAAGACAATTGTCATGTCATCAATATGTTCAAAAATAAGTTCAACCCGGAAAGCCTTCTATTGCATCAACTATTTATGCAGTCCTTAAGCGTTCTATTGCATCGGCCATCCCTGAGTCAGTCCTGAATCACTTGTTACTCTGATCTACATCAAATATTGCTACCCGTTTCGTGTCATTGATGGGGGATACATTAAGGCCCTCATGTGACGAGTCTTTTCCTGTCGACTTCGACTCATTATCCAGGAATTAGACTTAGAAACTATTTGGTACCTTGAAACTTGCATGCCTCAATGGCAGGCTTCCTCGCTTTCAATAGTGGGTTTTCATTATTGACCCCTGATCAGGAGATTCCATCGAATGTTCGACCCCAGATCATTGATTCAAATTCATTGGATTGTACTAGAGTAACTTAGGAGTCATTGACATTAATGGTGATTTCCCTTGCACTTTTTTACGATATACACTAATGACTGGTAATCAAGTGGTTTCTACCATGTTCGACTTCAGCACCTGTAATCACATGGTTAGATTCATACTATAGAGTGGTGGAGATGAAGACCCTGAATCTTTTTCTCACAGATTCAGGTTGCGTTGGAATATATTCAGTTTGTACTGTTGCATAGATCCACATTGTATGTTTCGTGGCTATGTTCAAATTTGAGTCTTTAACACATAGATCCATAGTGCATTTTTGGTGGCTATGTTCAGATTTGAGTCATATCAGCATGGATCCACAGTGTATGTTTGGTGGCCATGACCTGTCTTACTTGACATGGATCTTCGCATGTCGACATTTATGCTTTGATTCATTTGTATTATGAGTATGGTAATGCCTACCTTAGTGATGATATATTATTGTACTGTATTTCCTTGTTTGTTGGCAAGTTTCTGACCGACCGTTCCTTGTTCCCTACACACACTCGACAAAGTATTTCAGCTATCACTCTGTTCTACCTTCATACTTTGGGGGGTTCTCTGTTACACATTATTTTCATCATCCATGTGACCGTTAATTATGTAAACCTATATTTAGTCTTCAGAGGGGTCAGGGTGCGAGAATGCCTTATTCTCAAAGGCTGCACCATAGCTAGGTTGCAAGAGGTTCATAGGTTTCTCTATAAGCAGGGCGCGAGAATGCTCATACGTGGGAAAAACGAGCATCTTCTCGATGCTTCTAGAAGGAGAAACTTCCATTGTGAGGTGGCATCTGAATGGTTTGGATCTTACTCGCTTTCATGATTTAGTGGGATCATCCTAACCTCCTCACCTTATCCTCTTCAACTTATAAAAGGAGAGGAACTCTCATGGAGAAACTTGGCTTTTGATTTTAGGGCTTGGATGATATTAGCTTTCGATTTTGGATCTTGGATTGGATTGAGCTTTGGAGATTGTTAGCTTGGCCAGATGAGCCACTTTGTCAAGATAGATTGTGAATATTATCAGATCTATGCTCTCAAAATTCTTGGAGTGGAAGTGTGTGGGGAATGAAGGACAGTTGGAAGGGATATTACGACATCAAGGACATAGTTGTAATCTCTCTTTCACATTTAATATGATACAATAATATGATTCTTTCCTATAAAGATCGCTGTGTTTTATTGTATGATTCCTTGATCACATACATAGGTTTATATTGAGTTTATGCTATTACTATCACTTTGGTTGGTTGCGTTCTTTTGCAGGATCATCATTGTATGAGTGTTGGAATGGAGCTAGGATGGCGATAGCGAGAGGAAGCAGCGCTTAAATGGTATGTCACCTATCCCTCTTTAGTTAGTAAATTCAATATTTAAAACTTAAGGAAAGCGTCATGTTCTGGTGTGTTTTGTTCTAGATCTAGGTGGATCTAGGGATATCAGTTAGTGTTCGCACCTACCGATTTATCCATTAGTCATCAGGGTTGATCTCTATTGGTGTCAATTTGTATGCTATCTCTGAGGTGTCTAATAAGGGTGGAAAGTATGGTTGAAGGAGGTCCACATTAAACACTGGGTGCAAGCCAAGGAAGGGGAGAATGTTGAGCTCAAAAGCATTGTCACCCATAGCCTTGGTGATGGTGTAAGTTCCATAGCGGAGTGGACAAATATTTCGATGGGGTCTTGTAAGGTGTTCTTTCTGCAAGTTCAACCAAACTTTATCTCACACCTGAAACTTTTATGGAACCCAGTGTTGATCATGGCGTTTCTTGTACTTGGCATTGGACTTCTGCAAAATATCCTAAACTTGTTGGAAGATGTGATGGATTTGTTCAATGAACCGGGTGGCTTTGTCGGCTTTGGTTTTCACATGGGATGATTCTTCCTGTGTGGACACAAGGGGTACTGCAACATCCATGGGATGCAATGGTTGAAATCTCAACCCCACCTGAAAGGGGTTGTATTCAGTTGAGTTATGTATGGATTTGTTGTAACTATGATGAACATAGGGAATACTCTCATCCCATGTGTGTGGATGCTTGGAATTATACATGCGCAAGATATGCATGATCATCCTGTTGATGACCTTGGTTTGGCCATCTGTTTGGGGGTGGAATGGCATGGGTTTGGTGAGCTTGGTGTCCATTCGTGGCCAAAGGATTGACCAGAATGTGTTGAGGAACCAATTGTTTCGATTAGAGATGATGGCATGTGGTATACCAAAATGTAATCACACTCATTCGAAGAAGATATTGCCAGTGGCCTCTATTGTGATGTTCTTCTTTCAGGCAACCATAATCATCATCTTGGAAAATCGATCAACCACCAGAAAAACGTAGTCATTTCCCTCTTTGGTGGAAGGAAGGTTTGACATGTAGTCCATCGAGATGTAAGCCCAGTCCTTGTTAGGTGTAGAAAAAGGGGTGTACATGCCTTGTTTCTTAATGGTCGGTTTGGAAATGGTGTAGGACGTGCAAGACCTGATATACTTGTTGACATCCTGTCGGAGTTTCGACCAATAGAAATGTTGCCGCAAAACTGCCACTATCTTTTCTATACTTAAGTGTCATGCCACTTGATTGTAGTGAGCTTCCCAAATCATCTTTTCAAACTCACTTGATGGAAGACATAGATGGTCTAGATGGCACAACAAATTGTCCTGCAGATGAAATTCAGTGACAACTATGTTTGTGCCCAACATCTAGTAGGTAGTGGCGAAATCAAGAACTCGCTCATAGAGTTGGGGCCATCAGGAGGTCTCATGTCTGCAGAAGTGTAGCATCGTGGTTAGTGTAGAAAATGGAGGTCGGTTGAGGCAGTCAGCGACGCGGTTGGTGTTCCTTGTCTTGTACTTGATGTTGAGATTAAATTGTTGCAATTATGTGGACCACTTCTGATGGCGGTCATTCTAAAATTTTCCTTGTGTCTGAATGAACTACAGAGGCTTATGATCAGTGTGGATGACTATCTCCTTCCAAAGAATGTAATTCCTCCACTGGTGGTAGGCTTGTACGATGGAGTACATTTATTTTATATAATTAGGGTACTTACGGATAATATCTGATTGCGTCTCACTATGATAGGCCATGTGATGTCCATGTTGAATGAGAATTGTGCCCACAACATAGTCTGAAGCATCTGCCTCAATCTCAAAAGGATGTTCCAGGTCAGGTAATGAGAGCATCGGGGTTGAGCACAAGTGTTTCTTCAAATCATCGAACGCTTTCTGTTGCAACTGGCCCCACACATTTTTTTCCTTGCCACCACCCCTGGTCACTCGGCTAAGGGCCCATGTAATGTGGGATAATCCCAACACGAACCTGTGATAGAAATTGCCAAGGCCTAAGAAGATCTGAAGCTTAGTGAGTGTGGATGGGGCTGGCTAGTCACAAATGACCTGGATCTTGGTTGGATCGACATGCACCCCATGCTCATCAACAATGTATCCTAGGTAGTGGACCCTATTCATGTCAAAGGAGCATTTTTCCAAATTTTCATATAGCTTGGGTTGTCATAGAGTGTGTAGAACCCGTTGAATGAGTTGCAAGTGTTCCACCCAATTCTTGTTGAAGATGAGGATGTCATCCAAATACACCACCACAAAAGAATTGGTGAAAGGATGCAATATATCATCCATCATCCTCATGAAAGTGGTTGGGGCATTTGGGAAGCCAAAGGGCATGATCAACCAGTAAAAAAGATCTTCTTTGGACTTGAAGGCATCCTTCCATACATCGATTTGCTCTATTGGGACCTGGTGGTATCTGGACTTCAGATCAATCTTACTGAAGTATTTTCCAACTTTGAGCTGGTCAAGGAGATTGTCAATTTGGGAATTGGGTATCAGTTCCTGACTGTGATATTATTTAGGGCCCGGTAATCAATGCAGAGTCACAAAGACTCATCTTTCTTCTGCACAAGCACGATTGGGATTCCACAAGGTGGTGAGCTTGGGCGGATGTGCCCCTTTTCGAGAAATTCTTGGATCTAGTGCTTCATTTCCTCATTTTTTGATAGAGAGCAGTGATACACTGGCACATTGGGAAGCAGTGTGTCAAGGGTTAGATTGATTGAGTGCTTGACCTAACAATGGAGAGGTACCCCAGTGGGTGAGGAGAATATGTCTTTGTATTCTTTCATGACCTTATCCACTTTCTTCTGCTATGTGGAGAGACCAGTTGCAAAGTCCATGGATGTGGTTGAAACCTTCTACTCACTTTGAGTATGAATCACGAAGAAGAAAAACTTTCATATATGAGAGATGACCTTCTTGCATTGCTTGGAAGAAATCAAGGAAATGGTTGTAGATGGGACTACCTCGAGTATCCTGTATAATTTCTTGTCCAAATTAATAATAACACTACGAGGCATAGACTCATATACAACATGAACATCAAAAACTTCAAGGGGGGTGACATCACACAATGCCTCGTATTTAAAGGGCTTGATGTTGTAGGTCGGGAGGCACTATTGGTTGACACAGATATCACTCCCTTGGCAGAGCCATCCAATGGTGTATGACTGTGGGTGTGGTGTTGTTTTCAAAGCCAAGTGATTGACGACCTCTACTGAGATGAGATTCTTTTGGTTACTACTATCAATGATGAAGTGAAATGAAGTACCCTTCACCCAAATCTGTGAATGAAAGAGGTGCTCACCTTCCTCTGGTTCATCAAGTTCAACAGGTTGGACCTTGGTGGTGGTAGCAACGGTGGCACGGGGTTCTGCATCAATGATCCATCTCCATTTTTCTGGTTATGACTCGGAGTTGGAGCCTACATCTGATTCAGAGGCTTTCAGCTCAACCACTAATGACTACTTTGACTGATGTTTAACGATGTTATGCCAGGGGCTCTTATGGAACTCGCACCATTTCCCAGTGTCTTCCTTTGTCTTCGCATTGTCCCTTTTTTTTTTTCGGTTTGGACTGGTTGTCCTGAGGTTGTCCATCCTTTCTTTGCTCTTTGTTCTACAAGTTGGGGCCACCTTTTCCCTACTTCTGCTGTGAGGGATTTGCAGACCCAAACTATCGTGTTTTATGTTTAAGCTTCTGCTCGATTTTGACAACATATCGATAAGCTGCACCCAAGGACGAAATGTCCAAAAACTCCATTTATTTCTGGATGTATCTATGCATACCATCATGGTACTTGAGCACTAGATGTCTCTATGAGTCCTTTGATACCTAGCTTGGTGCGTAGGGTATGGAAGATATTGGTGAACTCTGGCATTGTTTTGTCCCTTTCTGTAACATACCCCGACCACCAACAGGCAGGGGATTGCCACTACTCAGACACTCAAACTAGTTCTAAAAACATATCGTAACACACCCAGTATCTAACCGAGCTATTTAACATAAATTTATTCTCTTTTATATATGTATATACTCACACAGACATACATACATAATGACTGCATGCAATTAAACATATACGTACAATGCTCTAACAGAAGCTTCTTATATATAAAGAATAAACAAATGGTTGCATTCTGTAAATATACGATTTAAGACTAAATTAACAGTAAACACAGACATGCGGCATATATTGGGATATACCCTTAACCATACATACAGCTATGCTCACAAAACAATATAACCCATGAAATGTTGCATAAATGACAATACAACATATAAATTCATCACATAAACGGTACTTATCTTAGTGAGAACGACACCAACTGCGTGCAGACAGTCCACGAACCTCCCAGACTTAGACTACATTGTTCATCACTCTCAATAGTGAGTCACCCTTGAGCTGGGACTAGACTCCACCTGGGAAAGGGATTCCTAACCAGGCTAAAGGTTCATGGTCAACTGGAAAGATTCCCTCTCAGGTGTTCACTCGACCACGGCCTACAACCTCTCCTTCCCCACATGCCTGTCCCACCCAAGGAAGTGTGCCCCTTCTCTTCTCAACAGTCCTTTGACTGGCCCACTTCCCTTCTAGGGCTTTATCAACAGGCCGGACTGGAAGTCTCAGAGCATTGTAGCCGCAGTTTAGCACCTTCAGGAAATTGATTGTCAACAATTCTCTCGAATTTCTCACGGACCTAACAACCCACCTCTTCAATCCCGCTCCCAAGATGACAGGTACACCAACAAGAATGGTTATTGATTTGGTCTGGGTATGGTGGTAGGAGGTACAAGGTAGCTCAAGGACTCATAGAATGTATTATTGATCCTGGTTCTCTTGGTTGCCCCAAAAATGGTAAGGTTTTTTCCTTTCTACAATGGTCGATCCCACCCAAAGGAACTAAGCCTTGGAAATAAGTATGCATGTCTCCAACTTGACACTTGTCATGCTGGAAGCTGTTCTCATACACTTGTCCNAATATTTCCTTTCGTCTTTAAGCTTTCTAGCTTAGCCCTGTTCTTAACTTTAGGCCCTCCCTTTCCCTATTTGGTTGGAATATAGTCCCCCTTCTCTTTTATCGTGGTCGGTCTGCACGTAGCGATGTATTTTATATTAATCATGAAACATATACAAAATAGGCGCACTAGCCTTTGACATCTAGGCGCTCTGGCCTAATTCCAAAACATAAGCATTTTGGCTTATAATACTGGCTCACCAGCCTATTATGCATATAATATACATAAAGGTTCATTGACCTTAATATTGCAGGCACTTTAGTTGCTGCACACAGTATCTACTGACCTCAAGGTTGCGCACACTTTAGTTACTGCGCATTGTATCCTCTATCTTTAAGGTTGCATGCACTTTAGTTATTGCACACGGTATCCTGAATTATGCACATTACATCACTTTACTGCGTAGTATATGCGTGCACCATGCCATGAAGGTGTATTACAAAAAAGATGTCTAAACAACTCACTATCTTAATATACTTGGATTGTATTTACATTTGGGTTCGGCCGAGGGATATTACAATCCCCTCCCCTTATTTATGCACTATCCTCAGTGTATCATGTACCGATATCCAACAAAATTTTATGAATTTCTCAAAAATATGTAGGTATTTTTCCCGCATTGCATTTTCATGCTCCCAAGTAGTGTCTTCAGGTCCGTACCAAGTCCATTGGACCTTTACAAGCCCTATGGATCGATTATGGAGATGTTTGATTTTTCGATCCAAAATGTGCACCGACTGCACTTGAAAAGCGCCTTCTTGCTCCACCTGAATAACATTCCAATCAATAACATGATTAGCATCAGGTATGTATTTCTTTAGCAATGATACATGGAATACATTATGAACAGACATAGATGCAGGTAACGCAATCATATAAGCAACTGGGCCAATCCTCTCTAGGATTTCAAATGGTCCACAAAATCTAGCTGCCAACTTGGCACAACTTCCCAGCTTCAGGGAACTCCTGTTAGCTTTCACTTTCAGGAAAACATGGTCACCCACTTTGAATTCTTTGTGGATTATGTTTTTATCGGCATAAATCTTCTGTCTATCTTGGGCAGCTTTCAAATTTTGCTTGATTTTTTAACATTTGGTCCTCCATCTCCTTGAGCAACTCTGGCCCGACTATTGTTCTATCAGCTGGGTTATCCCATCTTACTGGAGTATTTCACCTTCTGTCGTAAAGTGCTTCAAATGAGCTCATCTTCAATGATTCTTGATACCCATTTTTGTAAGTGAATTCTACTAAATGTAGGTAGTCTTTAAATTTTGATGGTTTATCCATCACATACATTCTCAACATATCCTCTATCACTCTATTCACCCTCTCTGTTTGTCCATCAATCTCAGGATGGTAAGTTGTACTAAAGTTCAAATTCGTTTTGAATCCTTTGAACAATCCCTTCCATAAATTCGAGGTGAATTTCGGATCTCTGTCAGACACAATCATTTTAGGAATTATGTGCAATCGTGCCACTTCCTTCATGAAAATATTAGCAACATCTGTTGCCTTGTGATTAGTTTTTAGTGGAATAAAATGGGCGTCTTTGGTAAGCTTGTCCACCACTACCATGATCAAATCATGTCGCTTTCCTGTTCTGGGCAATCCTGTAATAAAATCCATGGTCACTACTTCCCACTTCCATTAAGGAATGGGCAAATGTTGCAGCAATCATGTTGGGTGCCCATGCTTTGTTTTAACTTTCTGGCATTCCATACACTTAGCAATGTATTTTGCAATTTATCTCTTCATACCTGGCCAAAAGTATTGGCTCTTGGCCGCTGCTACAGTTTTCTGATATCCAGGGTGCCCTACATAAGGAACATTATGCATCTCATGAAAAATTATACATTTCAAGTCCTAGACATTTGGTACAAAAATTATGTTCTTGTGCAGCAGTATTCCATCCATTCCCAACTCATAACTATCCATATTCTGTGGTGTCTTACCTTGTTGTAATTTTGCTATCAATTCTTTGTACTGTAGGTCTGTATTTGCAACCTCCAGAATTTTGATTTTGACATCACTCTGATACATGCTAATGGTTGTAGCATGAAGCTCATGTACCCTCCTGCTGAGTGCATCATCCACTTTATTTTCTTTCCCTTTGATATGCTTTATATCAAAGTCGTATTCGCTTCGAAATTCTAACCATCTGCTTTGTCTAGCATTTAGATTTGGCTAGTCAAATAAATATTTCAAACCATTGAGGTATGTTCTTAGTTCAAAACTTTTTCCCATGAGGTAGTGTCTCCATTTCTTCAGGGCATGCACTATGGCTGCCAACTCCAAATCATGAGTGGCATAGTTTCTTTCATGCTCCTTCAACTTCCTTGATTCATAACATATCACAAATCCATTTTGACTGAGGACTCCACCAAGTCCTTCATTACATGCATCTGTGCATACAATGAAATATTCATTTGGGTCTACAATTCTTAGGATTGGAGCATTTGTCAATAATTGTTTCAAATGTTGGAAACTCCTTTCACAGTCCGATGCCCATTGAAACTTCATACCCTTTCTTTGCAAGTAAGTGATTGGGTGTGCTATCTTTGAGAATCCTCCAATGAATCTCCTATAGTAGCCCGCAAGGCCCTTGAATGATCTGACCTCTGTCACATTCTTTGGTACTGACCATTTCCTAATGGCTTCTATATTCTCAGGGTCTACTGCTATCCCATCTTTTGAGATGATATGCCCCAAATAATGAATTTGTTTCTGATAAAATGAGCACTTGCTCAATTTGGCATACAACTGATGTTCTCTTAATACTTTCAACACCATATTCAAATGATGTTCATGTTCTTCCCATTTCTTAGAGTATATAATAATTTCATCCAAAAATACAATGACAAACCTGTCTAAATATTCTCGGAAAACACCATTCATTAAGCACATGAAAACAACTAGTGCATTTGACAACCCAAATGGCACCACTGTGAAATCGTAATGACCGTACCTTGTCCTGAAGGTGGTCTTGTTGATATATTCCTCTTTAATTCTCACCTGATGGTATCTCTATCTGAGATCTATCTTTGAAAAGATCGTTCCATCCTTCAATTGATCAAAAAGATCCTCGATCCTTGGCAGAGGATACTTGTTCTTTACAGTCACTTTGTCCAACTGTCTGAAATCGATGCACAACCTTAACGTTCCATCTTTATTTTTCACAAACAATATTGGGGCACCCTAAGGTGACACACTTGGGTGTATATACCCCTTCTTCAAAATTTCTTCAAGATGCATTTACAGCTCTTTCAATTCCGGTGTACTCATTCTGTAGGGAGTCTTTGAAATGAGAACTGCTCTTGGTGTCAGATTTATAGAAAAATCAAGGTCTCTCTTTCTGGGTAGTTCTGGTACCACCTTGAATACATCTTCAAACTCTTTCAGGACTGCATAATCCTCCAAATGGTTGTATATGGGACTACCTCGGGTATCCTATATAATTTCCTGTCCAAATTGATAATAACACTATGAGGCATAGACTCATATACAACATGACGTTTCCATAAATAAGGTTGGCCCAAAAGAACATCAAAAACTTCAAGGGGGGCGACATCATACAATGCCTCGTATTTGAAGGGATTGATGTTGTAGTTTAGGAGGCACTGTTGGTTGACGCAGAGATCACTCCCTTGGCGGAGCCATCCAATGGTGTACGACTGCAGGTGTGGTGTTGTCAGCAAAGCCAAGTGATTGACGACCTCTACTAAGATGAGATTCTTCTGGCTACTACTATCAATTATTAAGTGCAGTGGAGTACCGTTCACCCACATATGTGAATGAAAGAGGTGCTCACCTTCCTCTGGTTCATCAAGTTCGATAGGTTGGACCTTGGTGGTGGTAACAACAATGGCACGGGGTTCCGCATCAATGATCCATCTCCATTTTTCTAGTTGTGACTAAGAGTTGGAGCCTACATATGATTTAGAGTCTTTCACCTCAACCACCAATGACCGCTTTGAACGACATTCAACGATGTTCTGCTAGGGTCTCTTATGGAACTCGCACCATTTCAAAGTGTCTTTCTTTGTCTTCGCATTGTCCCTCTTTGTTTTCAGTTTGGACTGGTTGTCCTGAGGTTTTCCATCCTTTCTTTGCCCTTTGTTCTGTGGTTTGGGGCTACCTTTTCCTACTTCTGTTGTGAGGGATTTGCAGACCCAAACTGTCATGTTTTCTATTTAATCTTCTGCTCAATTTTGAAAACATATCGATAAGTTGCGCCCAAGGATGAAATGTCCAGAAAATACATTTATGTCTGGATGTATCTATGCAGACCATCACGGTACTTGAGCACCAGATGTCTCTCAAAGTCTTTGATACCTATCTTGGTGCGTAGGGTATGGAAGATATTGGTGAACTATAGCATTGTTTGGTCCCTTTCTGTAACATACCTCGACCACCATCAGGTCGAGGATTGCCACTACTCAGACATTCAAACTAGTTCTAAAAACATATCATAACACACCCAATATCTAACTGAGCTATGTCACATAACTTTGTTCTCTTTTATATACGTATATAATCACACAGACATACATACATAATGACTACATTAAATTAAACATATATGTACAATGCTCTAGCATAAGCTTCTTATATATAAAGCATAAACAAACGGTTGCATAGTGTAAATATACAATTTCAGACTAAATTAACAGTAAACACAGACATGCGACGTATACATGGGTATACCCTTAACCATACGGACAACTATGCTCACAAAACAATATAACCCATGAAATGTTGCATAAATGACAATACAACATATAAATTCATCACATAAACGGTACTTATCTTAGTGAGAACGACACCAACTGCGTGGAGACCGTCCACAAACCTCCCAGCCTTAGACTACACTGTTCATCACTCTCAACAGTGAGTCACCCCCAAGCTGGGACTAGAATCCACCCTGGAAAGGGATTCCTAACCAGGCTAAAGGTTCACGGTCAACCAGAAAAATTCTCTCTCAGGTGTTCACTCGACCACGGCCTACAACCTCTCCTTCCCCACATGCCTGTCCCACCCAAGGAAGTGTGCCCCTTATCTGCTCAACAGTCCTTCGGTTGCCCCACTTCCCTTCTAGGGCTTCAACAACATGCTTGACCGAAAGTCTCTGAGCGTTGTAGCTGTAGTTTAGCACCTTCAAGAAATCGATCCTCAAAAATTCTCTCACTCAGAGAATTGCTCACAGGCCTGACAGCCTGCATCTTCAATCCCACTCCCAAGATGACAGGTACACCAACAGGAATGGTTATCGATCTGGTCTGGGTATGGTGGTAGGAGGTACAAGGTAGCTCAAGGACTCACAGAATGTATTATTGATCCTGGTTCTCTTGGTTTCCCCAAAAATGGTAAGGTTTTTTCCTTTCTACAATGGTCGATCCCCCCCAAAGGAACTAAGTCTTGGCAATAAGTATGCATGTCTCCAACTTGACACTTGTCATGCTGGAAGCTGCTCTCATGCACTTGTCCCATACTTTAGGACTTAGGATAAATTAATTATCCGTACTTTATGTTCTTAAAGAAATATTAATATAATATTTATTTTCAGCTTTAAGCTTTCTAGCTTAGCCCTGTTCTTAACTTTAGGCCCTCCCTTTCCCTATTTTGTTGGAATATAGTCCCCCTTCTCTTTTATTGTGGTTGGTCTACGCGCAACAATGTATTTTATATTAATCATGAAAGATATACAAAATAGGTGCACTGGCCTTTGACATCTAGGTGCTCTGGCCTAATTCCAAAACATAAGCATTCCAACTTTTAATACTGGCTCACCCGCCTATTATGCAAATCATATACATAAAGGTTCGTTGACCTTAATATTCCACGCACTTTAGTTATTGCACGTGGTATATATTGATCTCAAGGTTGCATGCACTTTAGTTACTATGCGTTGTATCCTCTGTCTTTAATGTTGTGCGCACTTTAGTTACTGCGCACAATATCCATAATTGTGTACATTACATCACTTTACTACGTAGTATATGCGCGCACCATGTCATGAAGGTGTATTACAAAAAATTATGTATAAACAACTCACTAGCTTAATATACTTGGATTGTATTTACATTTGGGTTCGGTCGAGGGATATTACAATCCCCTCCCCTTATTTATGTATTGTCCTCAGTGCATCATGTACCGATATCCAACAAAATTTTCAGAATTTCTCAAAAAGATGCAGGTATTCTACCCACATTGCATCCTCATACTCCCAAGTAGCGTCTTCAGGTTCATACCAGGTCCATTGGACCTTTACAAGCTCTGTGGCTCGATTCCGAAGCTGTTTGATTTTCCGATCCAAAATGTGCACTGGATGCACTTAAAAAGCACCTTCTTGCTCCACCTGAATAACATTCCAATCAATAACATGATTAGCATCAGGTATGTATTTCTTTAGAAATGATACATGGAATACATTATGAACATACATAGATGCAGGTAACGCAATCATATAAGCAACTGAGCGAATCCTCTCTAGGATTTCAAATGGTCCACAAAATCTAGCTGCCAACTTGGCATAGCTTCCCAGCTTCAAGGAACTCCTGTTAGATTTCACTTTCAGGAAAACATGGTCACCCACTTTGAATTCTCTGTGAATTCTATTTTTATCAACATAACTCTTATGTCCGTCCTGGGCATCTTTCAAATTCTGCTTGATTATTTAACATTTGGTCCTCCATCTCCTTGAGCAACTCTGGCCAGAATATTGTTCTTTCTACTGGGTTATCCCAACTTACTGGAGTATTGCACCTTCTGCTGTAAAGTGCTTCAAATGGGCTCATCTTCAATGATGCCTGATACCCATTGTTCTAAGATAATTATACTAAATGTAGGTAGTCTTCCCATTTTGATGGTTTATTCATCACATACATTCTCAACATATCCTCTATCACTCTATTCACCCTCTATGTCTGTCCATCAATCTCAGGATGGTAATTTGTACTAAAGTTCAAATTCATTCTGAATCCTTTGAACAATCCCTTACAGAAATTCACAGTGAATTTCATATCCATGTTAGACACAGTCATTTTAGGAATTATGTGCAATCGTGCCACTTCCTTCATGAAAATATCAACAACATCTGCTGCCTTGTGAGTAGTTTTTAGTGGAATTAAATGGGCAGCTTTGGTAAGCTTGTCCACCACTACCATGATCAAATCATGTAGCTTGCCTGTTCTGGGCAATCTCGTAATAAAATCCATTATCACTACTTCCTACTTCCATTCAAGAATGGGCAAAGGTTGCAGTAATCCTGCTGGGTGCCCATGCTCTGTTTTAACTTTTTGGCATTCCATACACTTAGCAACGTATTCTACAATTTCTCTCTTCATACCTAGCCAAAAGTATTGGCTCTTGACTGTTGCTATGGTTTTCTGATATCCAGGGTGCCCTGCATAAGGAACATTACGCATCTCATGCAAAATTATACATTTCAAGTCCTAAACATTTGGTACAAAAATTTTGTTCTTGTGCAGTAGTATTCCATCCATTCCCAAGTCATAATTATCCATCTTTTGTGGTGTCTTACCTTGCTGTAATTTTGCTATCAATTCTTTGTACTACAGGTCTGTATTTGCAACCTCCAGAATTTTTATTTTGACATCAGTCTAATACATGCTAATGGTTGTAGCATGAAGCTCATGTACCCTCCTATTGAGTGCATCAACCATTTTATTTTCTTTCCCTTTGATATGCTTTATATCAAAGTCGTATTCGCTTAGAAATTCTAACCATCTGCATTGTCTAACATTTAGATTTGACTGGTCAAATAAATATTTCAAACCATTATGGTCTGTTCTTAGTTCAAACCTTTTTCCCATGAGGTAGTGTCTCCATTTCTTCAGGGCATGCACTATGGTTTCCAACTCCAAATCACGAGTGGCATAGTTTCTTTCATTCTCCTTCAACTTCCTTGATTCAAAACATATCACAAATCCATTTTGACTGAAGACTCCACCAAGTCCTTCATTACATGCATCTGTGCATACAATGAAATATTCATTTGGGTCTGCAATTCTTAGCATTAGAGCACTTGTCAATAATTGTTTCAAATGTTGGAAACTCCTTTCACAGTTCGATGTCCATTGAAACTTCATACCCTTTCTTTGCAAGGAAGTGATTGGGTGTGCTATCTTTGAGAATCCTCCAATGAATCTCCTGTAGTAGCCTGCAAGGCCCATGAATGCTTTGACCTCTGTCACATTCTTTGGTGCTGACCATTTCCTAATGTCTTCTATCTTCTCAGGGTCTACTAATATCCCATCTTTTGAGATAATATGCCCCAAATAATGAATTTGTTTCTGATAAAATGAGCACTTGCTCAATTTTGCATACAACTGATGTTCCCTTAATACTTGCAACACCATCTTCAAATGATGTTCATGTTCTTCATATGTCTTAGAGTATATAAGAATGTCATCCAAAAAGACAATGACAAACTTGTCTAAATATTCTCAGAAAACACCATTCATTAAGCACATGAAAACAACTGGTGCATTTGACAACCCAAATGGCACCACTGTGAACTCTTAATGACTGTACCTTGTCCTGAAGGCGGTCTTGTTGATATATTCCTCTTTAATTCTCACCTGATGGTATCCCGGTCTGAGATCTATCTTTGAAAAGATCTTTGCATCCTTCAATTGATCGAAAATATCCTCGATCCTTGGCAAGGATACTTGTTCTTTACGGTCACTTTGTTCAACTATCTGAAATCAATGCACAACCTTAACGTTCCATCTTTCTTTTTCACAAACAAGGCTGGGCACCCCAAGGTGAAACACTTGGGTGTATATACCCCTTCTTCAAAATTTCTTTGAGCTGCATTTGCAGGTCTTTCAATTCCGATGTACTCATTTTGTAGGGAGTCTTTGAAATGGGAGCTGCTCCTGGTGTCAGATTTATAGAAAAATCAAGGTCTCTCTTTGGGGGTAGTCTTGGTACCTCCTTGAATACATATTCAAACTCTTTCAGGACTGCATAATCCTCCAAATTTGGCACCTTGTCTTTAGGTGTCTCTTCCATATGAGCTGCAAATATTTGACATCCCTTTCTATAACATTTCTTCAGTTGCAACGCTGAAATTTCTCTAACAGTTACTGCCCTGGGAATTCCCTACACTTTCCTTTGGTTCCCTTATCCATCCAAGAAAGTGAATGATTTGTTATTACAATCCAATAGAGCATGATGTGGGTCCAACCAATCCATCCCGATTAAAAAATCATTGGAACCTAAAGGTAAGATATTCAAATCTACCTTGGTGTTCATTTCGTTCATGTCCATGAGACATGACTTAACCATCTCATTAACCTTTATTTTGGCTCCTGTAGCCAACTATACCAACCAATATTTTCCATGCTTGCTTCTTGGAAATTGCAAACTTTCTACCATCTTAGGATCTATATAACTATGACTAGCTATTGAATCAATTAAAATAGCAATGGTTGGGTTGTTAATCATACCTTCCACTTCAATCATGTGTGACTGATATTCTGCTTGCTTGTTATCCAAGGTTGCATAGATCCTTGGCACATTTCTGCCCATGTCTTCCACTGTTTCAGCTTTTTGTACATTCTAAACATTCCTTCCTTTTTCACCTCTGTGAGGACAATCTCTGAATCTATGATGTCCTTTACAACCCCAACATTGAATAGGTGGTCGTCTCGGCCTTTGGCCTTCTACCTCTATTTTTTTGGTCTCTTTAGGATTTTGTGGTCCCTATGTACTATTTATGAAGAATGGTGGTTTAAATCCTTTCTTCCTTTGATCCACCTTGAACTTATTTTTATCTTCCCAAGATTTTTGGAAAGTTGGTTTTGTTTTCTGCTGATCATATAGACAATTAGCTCATCTTATGGTCTCTTCCAATGTCTTGGGATCATCGTACTATATTTTTTCACTGATGAATGCTGCAATCCACTCAAATACATTTGAATTTTAACTATCTCATCCTTGATGAAGGAGACATACTTCAACAGTTCTAGGAATATTCTTTCATATTCATCTATGGTCATGCTTCCAAGTTTGAGTTCAAATAACTCTTTCATTTTCTTGTCATAATACCTCTTAGTCAAATATTTCTTCTCAAAATACTTCTTAAATTCTCTCCAAGTAATGCTCTTCTCTTTAATGTGTTGTACCTGTACAAGTTGATCCCACCACATGGATGCCTTTCCTTTGAGTTGATAGATGGAAATTCTACCCTCTGCATGAGAAGAATAATTATGTAATTGGAAATACTTTCTCATGCCCAACAACCATGTTTCTGCATCTTCATCCTTCTTGTGCTCACCATCAAATGTAGGAGGTTTGATTTTGTTCATTTCTCGTCGTAGCTCATCCACCCCAGACCTCTTATGTTGTCTGCCAGGAGATGGACTTGTGTTGCTACCTGCTCTTTTATTGGAATGCTTCGGGGAGTGACGGTGGTGTCTGCTACCATTTCCTGATTTCTTTTTCTCATCCGAAGGTTTGTGACTTCCAGATTTACTTGAGTCACTTTATTTTTCCAATTTATTTTCTATTATGTTCATAATTTGCAATAACTTCATGTTGAAGTCATCCTGCTACTCTTTGGCTCTCATAAGTCTTTCATTATCATCTTTATGGCTTTGGACATCCTTTTGCAAATTTCTAATGGTCTCCACCATATTCAGGTTTTCATTCCTTTCCTCTCCATGTCCATTGGAGTTGGTTCCTTTAATATCCAAATGGACATTCCTCCATCTGATCTCATTTGGTTGAATATAGTTTCCCTGTGTCTCTTCCATTCCTATGGGTTAATTCTGCAAAACGTCCAATCATTGAAACTTATTAGGTTAACTAAATCAACAATCCACGAGAAATATGAACTATTTTAGCTGAATAAATATATCAGAACTATCCTTTTTGATTTCTCGGTGTTGCCACCATGACCATTCTTAGACAAGACCTAAGTTTTGATAACTTAACAAAAACTACATCATCACGCAGATATACATCGGGCGAAAGGTGGTTTGCTGAAACCACTTTTGTATAAGCTTCATTGTTACGTGCGTCAAAATGTCAAATCCACCATTCGTGGGACGGGTGATGGTTATTCAGATCACCCTGTCTCATTCGCTCGTACATCATAGTCGTTTGAAGTTAGGTGAACGTCATTGTGTAATGAACTCAAAAAGTTTAATCATTTGAAATGGATTAGCCGAGCATGGCAACCCATTGCACTTGTGCGCGAGTCTATTAGGGATTCATGATTGAGGTTCTATAATTACCATCTCTCGGGTATGGAAGCATCATCTTATTCATCAATGAGCAGTCTCCAATTCGTTTTGAATTTCTCATTTCTACAAGTATTTCAGTGTCCACAAAACTGAGGTATATGGACCCGGCTAAATCCATTGATGCTAGTTATTCGGGAAACATGCTAAATTTTCCTACGAGTACGAAGGAAAAGGTAGTTGCGCAGATATTGGCGACTAAATTTCACACAACACCTGTTACTGATTTGAGATTGGAAATCAGGCTGAATCCAATCATGAGAGACCTGGTTATCAATAGACTAGATGCTAATAAGAAACGAAGCAAGCGATAGAAGAAGGAACCCATCGCTGAAGCGGCTAAAAGTGTTGGAGAGAATCAGCTGGTCTGGTTAGATTCTTTTAAGGAGGAGCTAGCTAAGTTGAAATGAGCCCTCAATTACAATTGAGTATATTTCAGCGATTATTGGACATATGATGGCAGAGTTAAGGAAGCTTTGGAGATGATAGACATGTTCTTGAACAGTCTCTTTAAATATGACCATTGCTATTTTGAATCATCCCCTTTTTGTAATTTTGGATTTTGAATGAATATATAAGCGCAGTGGCGGATTTGTACTGCTTAAGACAGGCTTTCACTGATGGTGATATGAACTTTGTTTCTTTTAATATTATGTGTCTTCTTGTAACCTATATTTCACTTTCAACTGTTTGAATGAAACCCATAGTTCATCTCACTTGTTTGACTCCTTTTAAATAATACTTCAATGCAGTTGTGTATTCCTCTTTCTTTGAATACTAGGTATATTTTCTATTTCAATTCAGGCTCATCGTCTTAATTAGATTTTTCAGACGATTTTTCGCACATAAAATTCAACCTGTGTACCTTTATTTATCGTACAAGCGACTTTATAAGGTAAATAATGTCTCCGCGCACTTGTATTTGCTATACATTTCCTCTTCGTTGCACCAATAAATTGCGCGCACTACTTCTGCGTTGTGCGCCAATATTCACTGCACACTATTTCTATATCGCGCTCGGATATTCCACATGCATTTTGCTCTATGCATTGCACCATGCTAAACTTTCAATATTCCTTATTGCATACAATAATTTGTATACCCCATTGAATACTATGTCACTACTGCACACCACTGCCTGCACACACCCTTGCATGCACTGTAGTGATACAAATCATACTTCTATTGTTTTTGTACCAACCCAACTTCACTGTACCTTACCATACTATGCACATCATGTGTACCTTTATTATGGTTATGCACTCTGCACCATGCTAAATTTAGCATGCGCATCCTTACATTTTATTCTTCTGCGTGGTAGCTCAATTTTCCATAAATGCAATATACTGTATACCATATTGTAATCTATACCATATTGAAATCTTGTCTTCATTCAACTTGTTTGGCCCATTTAGTCTCAGTGTCGAAAACTGACGCTCTGATACCATACTATAACATACCCCAACCACCAACAGGTCAGGGAATGCCACTACTCAGACACTCAAACTAGTTCTGACAACATATCGTAACACACCCAGTATCTAACCGAGCTATGTCACATAACTTTATTCTCTTTTATATACATATATACTCACACAGACATACATACATAATGACTGAATGAAATTAAACATATATGTACAATGCTCTAGCGGAAGCTTCTTATATATAAAGCATAAACAAAGGGTTGCATTCTGTAAATATACAATTTTAGACTAAATTAACAATAAACACAGACATGCAGCATATACAGGGGTATACCCTTAACCATACAGACAGTTATGCTCACAAAATAATATAACCCATGAAATGTTGCATCAATGACAATATAACATATGAATTCATCACATAAACGA
>JASDQU010655001.1:22101-33260 GCA_032191745.1 Picea mariana | reverse complement strand
GAGGTTCTCAAAACACCAGCCAGAGTTGTACCAGCACAAGAAAAGTATGTCAAGTGTTTTTTAGAGTAGACACCAATAAATCTATTTGCTTGCTCGCTGTTTATTTTTTAAATTAATGTACTAATTTTTATTTTAATTACGTAGATAACTGTCACATGATACAATATTTTAAATGATGTTTTAGGCTTTTTCCAAATAGGAAGAAAGAAAACTGTGACATGTAGATGAGAAAATGAAAAAAGGATCTAAATTCGGTGTACTGGAACAATGCCAAAAATAAATAAATAACATTGAACGAGCTTGATAGAAATTCAGTGAAAGGGGCAAGCTCCTTATCTTAGAGGGATACCCAGCTCTCAACATGACATGAAGAGTTGTTGTTCAGGTGATATTTTTCAAGCAAGAGAAGCCCAGTAAACTCAAGGAACTGATGAACCGAATACGGGTTAATACACGTGCAACGTATTACCTCCGTTATTAAACAATGCCATCCCATAAAATATATCTGTTTGCGGATTCATCCTTCACAGCGTTTTTATCAGTAAAGACTTCTGCCATATCGAAGATATATCGTTAACTGGACTGACTAATAGGCCTTGGGCTGATTGTTACTGCGGGATCGAATTCTGCGTCGCGACATGATGTCGTATTCCTCAAATTCGTCCATGGCGGAGGGATTAAGTAGTATAGATGCCAGCAGACTCATGTGAAGGTGGATGGAGTCAATATGCAGCCATTGAATGTTCAGAGACTTCGAACAGACATGCGCAGACACTGCGACACTAATTGCGAAAAACGCAACACTGGCTAGTGCAGCAACAAGAGGATTCATGCCCTCCGGGGAATTTGATGATCTTCTGCTACCGCAACGACCACGTGTGCTTTTAATAAACGGAATTCCTACTCCATCTCCCACTCTGACAGAATTATTGGACGGATCAGTGTCCAAGAATCGACATTGTGAGTCTTCTTCTGCGGCGTGACATAAATTAGAACAATGAAGTATCAGAAGAAGCACAAGAAGAAGAGGAGAGGTGATATTGCAATAACTGATTTTCAGTGCCATTTTTTCTAAGAGTGAGACTAACCAGCTATAACGTTCTTCTGCAACAGCAGCAGAAACTCAGCATATAAATTACAGAAGATTTGTTGCAACTGCAATATCTCCGTGGATACCTTTACCACGGTCTTATTTATTGAGTGCTTCAGCAGCCTCCACCGCCATTAGCCAATTGTGTGTTTACAGAATAGTCTAAGTAATTCACGTGTGCTGGACAAAAGTCAATATTGAAGGCTCAGCGAGCATAAATAATTTGTATTGACTTTGATTCCGATGTTGCCTCCAATGCAATTCTTTTGGTCGAATTGCTTGTGGTCGCAGTCAAAGTTTTCGGCGTTACACACGTTGTCATTCAAATATCGTGAACTCTTTCGCTAATTTCTCTTTTAAGAAAAATTGTCGTTCCTTCTCTTTTCTTGTCGGTAGGCTTCAGCCTTGTCTGCTCACGTACTTTGTCCTCTAGTTTCGCTGTTTGAGATCATAATTTTCTAGCCTTTTTTTTAAGAATGACACTTTCTATTTTCTACCATAGATAGTAAAAAGTCTTAAAATTCGTATTATGTTTCTAGATGATTGCGCACTTCTCATTATTTCCAACTTTATAACTTTTTAATTTTTCCGGGCACTTTTTAGGATTAGTTTTTTAAAAAATTCCATTATAAAATTGTAAATTTCAGTAATTGAAATATATTTTAATCACCTTAGGAATTTTTGAAGGCCCTGATTCCATTTAGGCGTTCAAAAAAACTATTTAAAAAATGATTATTGGAAAAAGTCCACAATCATATAAAACTTCTCCTTTTAAATAATACAAATAAATTATAGCCTACCCATTCTATCTTCGTTTTGGTGTGTGGGGAGGTGGGGGATTCAATTTATTTGTGTTATTTAAGAGGAGAATTCTAAGGGTTATATGATTTGGACTTTCTCATATAATCATTATTGGAATTAGGTTATATAATATTTTCTCAAATTGCAAATTTTTATTTTTGAAATTGTATTTTTGAATGCATAAATAGATTTAGGGTTCTTAGAAAATCTCTATTGCATCCAAATTGTGTAATTTCAACAATTGATATTTGTCATTTCATTAATTCTTCTAAAATTTTCTCTAGTTTTTGGGCAAAACTAATGAGAAAAATATGACTTGAAAATATTTAAAAATCGTAACATGTTTAGACTAGGTGTTTCAAAAATACATTATATAGTGCATCCATCTATATTGGAAAAATGCATTGTATAGTAATCTGAAATGCATCCATATAATGGTTTGAAATCCACCAGAAATCATTGAATTCACAATACATGAGCTTGCATGAGTAAATGAACTTGAATGCATATTCATGGGTAATGGTGTTGGTTTTATTTCCAATGTTATTGCGAATGGGTTTGAGGTTCCTTAGTAACTAGGGATATGTCGGAAAGATCTCAACATCAACATTGGGTTGACATCTCGTAAGGCCCAGTAGCACTATTTGGGGAACCCTTGCAAAAGCTCAATGACAAACTCAATGAGGTGACATTGTCCAACACTTAGTGGCTCTACTATTGGGCCTTTATACTGAGGATCCTAGGGGATCACCCCACTCCACACTTATGATAACTCCATCAAACTTTATTAATAAATAGAACAACAAGACAGGAACAACGACATGATGAAAAAGGCCTCAAGCCATCTCATATAATATTCACACCAAAGTTACAAATATATAGTACAATGGGTGATGTCGCCTCATAGAAAGATGTGTTCTAGATCCTAAAACCCTTACATGGTGACTAGGCTAGAAATTCTTAACTAAATCATGTTGAATCATCACTTGAGGATAAATTACTATTATTCTAAATGAATAATATAAATAAAGGTGACAAGAAGACTTGGAAATTGGTAAGGTAAGTTATAGGCTAACAAAGTCTTAGTTACACGGTATATTAAGGAGACTTTCAGGATTGAAGGGAGAACATATGTGTAGTGAATGACCTATGACCAAGTGGCTAGGAGAAAATGATCTAAATGAATGAATGGGACCAACTTGGAAGACTCTACAATGAATGAAATGTTTCCATGTGGAAATACGAGAAAACACCTAAGAGGTCATTACATGCACAATCACAATGCAACGTTGAAGGAGAAGTCAGTATCAAATTCCAGGGTCATTTTAGCATCTAAATGAAACAAAAAAGGTGGCATAAGATCTACAAGGTTTCTAGTGAAACTCCCTAACTATTATTGGTCCATTGGCCTTCCATAAGGAGGTTACAGTAGGAAGTGGAGGCAATAAAGAAAAAATTCAAGGAAGAAGAGGACATTAGATATTGTGGGAATATTTTGTTGACAAAAAAGTTTCAAAACACAAGGAATCCACCAACATAATGGGGGGAAACTCCAAACACTAGAAGGATGAATGTTCATAGCATTGGAACTTCTCCAAAGAGTATCAAGATTGTCCTTGAACTCTAAATGGTTACTCAACAATCAAAGATCAAGAATGTGACTAGAAGCACAAAAGAATATGGCTTCAACCATATGGATTAAGCTATAGAAGGTGTTAGTACTCTGTAAATTTGTTCAGTTGATAAAACAAATGACAGAGGTAACTTACAAACCAACTTTAGATATGGGTACTAGCTTTCTCAGCTCAGAGAGGGCTCTCTCGTGTCACTTGGTGTTTCTTTGGCAATCAATGGCTAGGTTTAGTTTGTTTTTGTTTTTTTTTTGGGGGGGGGTTATAATTCTGTTGGCAAGGAAGGGGAGGAATCACTCAGGGCTAGAGTCGAATTTCTGAAAATGAATAGAAACAATGACTGGTCGGTAGAACTCCCCAGAGGATAAAAGCTAAATGAGGCGATGAATCTGAGTTATAAATTGTAATTTATAAAGTGTAAGAAGAAAGGGGAAAACAAGTAACTGTGTCAGAGAATTAATAAAATGAATTCTGAATTAGTTTGGAAGAAAATTAATATAGTTTAAATTGCTTAATCCAAGAGCATCATAAGATGAATTCTGGGCCTTTAAACTATCCAATTTAAACAGAAGACAATGCAATGGAATAAAAAACACAGGAAATACATACAAAGAGAGAATACAAACTCATATCACCACCATTAGAATCTTTTCATGGAAACTTCAAAAGCTTCTGCATATGTATTCTATTTAGCTTCAGAAAATTACATTCAAGTTTAGACAGTTAAAGCGTGCCCTTGCACTTCTACCAGCCTTTAATAAATTTGGAACCTATAATACTTATACAATTCGAGTTCCTTCAGTGTGCAACCGATTACAATAACTAAAATGAAACATTTCAACTTCTAAAACTGATTAGAATAATTACAAATGACAGTTTCGGTATGCGAACCAATTACAATGATTAACAGGGAAAACATTTTATGATCCAGCTGTTGATTCCTCTGACGCTTCAGCTCCTTCCTCTGCCACATTCTCTTTGAAATGTCACTTGTACTCTTTCAAATCTAATTTCATTTATCCATATTCTCCATAAATATTTGGGAAAAATAATTCCCAAATATTTTTTGTTGTGTAGAATTAAATTTCCATATTTTAATTCATGTCCGTGGTTTTGAAAAACCATTTATTGATAAATATTTACCATTTCACTGTGAAAACTATTTACTGGTTTGTTTCCCATGGTTTTGAAAACCATATCTTGGTTACCATCTTTGGAAAAATATTTTTAATCCTCTTCTTTTATTTCTGTAAAACTTTGGATAAACAATTATCCAAATCTTCCTTTCATGTGCACTTTCCCATTTAATTATTTTCCATGGAAATACACATTAATCTCTTTAATTTTTACCTCTGTGAAAATTTTCCACCCTGAGGAAGAATTTCGTTTATTGCAAATTCCGTGATTAGTATTGAAAATTCCTTTCATTTAAAATATGCCGCACATAAACCATATAATAAATGGTTACATTATTATTTCGGGCTTGGGAGGAGTGGTTTTAAGCCACACCACTCCCCCCCCCTTAAATGCATCATTTAAGGACACACACTCCAACTTAAAACCAGGTGGTTTGGAGGATTTCGGCTCGCCTTCAAATAATTAACCTCTATTTACTTTCAACCCCCTAAATGTATGTGCGCCCTCCATCCACCCTTTGAATTTTCCACTTATTTTGAGACTCATACCCATGATTTGATGTGAGGTCATGAATTAAATATTCGGTTAAATATTAATATAAATATTTTAAAATAAAAATATTTATATTAATAATTATAAATGTTTTTTCCATTTTTCTAAGGACTTTGGACATATGAGGCTCATCACATGACTGTGTGGATAGGCTAAGAGAGATTAAGCTTAATAAAATGAATATTTTTAATTTTCGACGGGAATATGATAATAAGGGTAAAAATGAATGAAGTGATGGAACCCAGGGATTTAGATAAGGATTAAGGCTAGATATAAGTTTGGAATATTTGCCAATTTTGAATCGTGGAGGATATGACTATTTTGTATGATTAGTCGAGTGGACGATTTAGGTGATGGGAGCTTGATGCAGTTGGTGAAAAAGTTTTAAAATATGAGTGGAAAGATAGCACAAGGACAAGATGCTTTGGAAAAATTAATGCAAATTAGCATGTGATAACATTGGCTCCAATGGGGATGTTATCCTCCCAGTGATGTAGCAAAGAACTCATAGACCTAGTGCTTGATCCATTGGGTTGCTCCCAAAACATACATGTGTGTACCCTGCTCCAACCTCTCACCAGTGTCCGTTGAAAACCAAAGTCTACACATTGCTCTCAACTGGATATTGAATGTTGAATACACCGCTAAAACTTGATTGTAAACACTACTGAAAATCCAAACTGAAAAATGCTTGACCAGCAAGCTTATTCACACCTACCTACCGTAACTGCTAAAATGAATTGCCAATCAAGTGAAATCATAATGTCAATGCAACCATGCAAGATTTTATCCATTGTTTGTTTTCTTTGCACATGCTTGCTCCAAAGCCTGTTTACTGATAATTCATTCAAGAATTTACCTATAAATTCAAATCTCAAAAATTAAAAACATTGGGATTGTTTACTGCCTCCAAAAAAACTACAAATGGATCCTCTAAAACACGCATAAAAAAACAATCATGTTTCACCCCTTCCACTGCATTCTTGTTTTCATGTGATTTAACCCGTTGATTGCCACCAAGAGGCTGGAAATCTGTTGAGACTATTGGAAATAACAATCTTCTGAATCAGAAGACAGTGTTGGTTGAAATGAAACCCCTGGTGGAAAGAAATCCATATCTAACACTGACGTTGATTGACCATCATATTTATTTCTAAGATGGTAGTTGAGCACAGGCTGCAAATCTGAACTGAAATAACCTTCCATGTAATCAACAACACAGTCATTAAATGCATGAGAATGTTGTTGGTCTTCCTCACTGATAACAATTTTCTCATGTAAAACAGTGTCACTGTGAATGCAGTCAGACTTCCCTACTTCCTCTGTTATATCTTGATTTACTTTCAACAATTCAAAGGAAGAAAAACATAGTGGAAGATAGTTTTCATTTGCAATTCCATTGCTTTCTTCATATTCAACATCATGATTGGAGGATTTCTAATTTGAAACATTATAAACATTTTTCTTCAGCAATTTGAAAGAAGCAAAACACAATGGCAAGGTTCTTTCACCTGATTCAAAACCTTCTTCATTTTCTTCGTTGCTGCCATATGCACATTTTTCAATTTCTTTGGATTGTTGAACACACTGATTTTCATATTCATTTTCGACCAATGGATGCAATTTTGAACTGACAAGACCTTCTACCTAAAAAGTAATAGGGTCATCAAACACATGAGAAGATTGTTGTAATTTCTTATCAATTTGTTTCAGTGAATCAGTGTGATTTAGCATCAACACACATTCCTTTTCTTCAGTGATGATCTTAGAATTCTCTTTCAACAATTTAAATGAAGAAAAACATAAAGGTGAAGAATTTCCTTCAGCTGATTCAGTACTTTCTTCTTTGTAATTGTGATATGTAGGCTGATTTCTCTCATTACACTATTGAAAAGGAACATTTTTTGATAGAGAACATGCAATTGGTTGTTCTAGCAAGTCAACATCATATTCATCATATATAGGAAAATCAACAACATCTGCAATGTCATCTAACAAGGAAAAGCTTGGAACATCAACCTGCTCTTCAACAAGTTGATTTGCAAATTCATCTTCTTGACTGTCTACAAATGAATACATAAAACAATCAGCCCCATGCTTATCATGGGATGGATTAGAAGCTAAATTAGCACCTTCTTTTTCAATAAGTGGAATATAATTCTTTGCAAAATCATTAGCATTTAAAACTTCAAGAGGGCATATGATATTATTAACTCTCTACTCAAGATTCAAATCAATTGTTTTCTGTTCATATTCACTGTCATGTTCTTTAACATCCAACTCCTCATTTCAAATATGTTTACATGCTTGGATATTGTGTTGAATCTCCTGAGCATCATTAAACATTTACTGTAAGGAATTAGGTCTTATTTCCATCAGGACGAAAGAAAAATATGAATGAAAAGTTGTTTCATAATAAAGCATGGCAGCAACTTCAGTGGGTTTTGTAATAAATACTAGAAAACCTTCTACTGAATGTAGAAATAGTTTCATTGCTTTGCCTTTTCAAGGCATAGAACTTTGTAATTTATAGATCCAAAGATTTATTCTTTCCCCAAAACTTCAAAAAGACATTCTTCAATTCCTCCCATGAGCTAATTGTCTCTGGATGCAAATGTTTAAACCAGTATTTGGTATCCCCTTTCAAGGATTGAGAAAAGGCCCTCATACAAACATCATCATGATCAATATCAAACAAATCTATAAAATGTTCAAAATCTTGAATGTGTTTTTCAGCTGTGATGGCATTAGGTTCTCCATCAAACACAGGTAGGTATTGTTAGCACAAGGATCTACAGACTGTTTCTTAAGAATCAGACAGAAATTGAGGTTTACCCTCAAGAGCATTATGATGTAAATCATGTGGCATTTTGCCCATGATTTTCACAGGGAAAACGAAAAGATTAGAGGCCTAAGAAGCTCAACCACCCTCCCTCCACCTATCACATCTCCCTTCCTGATACCTCCTCTCACCTCCTGACACTTGTCCCACTCCCATTCCACTCTCCCTTACACATCACCTCCTCCCCGCCTATCAAACCTCCCTCGTTCCTTTGCCACATCTGCCTTTCCCTTACCACTGCAACCTCGTCCCAGCCTCTGCACCCGCAATCGCTTCCTTCCACATGGCCTTCACTCACTCGTTGGGCCATGCGAGTTTTCTCCAAGCACCTCACTCCACATCACCCCTGTGCATACGCTATCAGACTGCCACCTGCAAAGCTCGCATTGGTCACATACAAAGACCATTCATGGCCTTGAGGCATCAGGATGGACTCGCAGAAGTCATTGGCACTGTCTGAGAACAGTTATGGGTGTCAGGCCCAGTCCTAATCCCAATGAAGATAGTTATTGAAGATTGTGGGCAATAGTTGAGACCTCACCTCATCCCATAAATGGAAACGTTGTAGAGAGCAGCCATGAAGGCACACTTACAATCTGAAGCTTCATTATGGGAATTTTTTCATGTAAAGCACATAACTATGCCCGGATCACGTCTGACATAATGAGGTCTTCACAACCTAACAGAGCGGGCACCGACTGAAGGCTTTGAAGGCAGTGATCTGATCACATTCCTGGTGGTTGCAACATTTTAGTATATATAGGCAGTTTTGATATTTTGCTAAGGTCAAATGGTTGAGCTAGGCTCCCTGCTATTGTAATATTTTGATTGAGAACAACTAGTTCTCTAGTTATGTATTTGTTTTTAAGACATCTTGGTTAAATCTAAGTCAGCTTTCTTGCTCCATCTTATTTTTCTCTGATACTGAGAGAGTTCATGTTTGATTGATTCACATGGATTGTTGTAACTGTATTATGATAAATGTTTGATTATAGAACTGTTGTGATTTCTTTCAGCTTCCTTGAAATTTGAATCCAAGAGGACCTCGTGTTTAAGTTTTTCCTCCTTAGGTTGCTGGAAAATCTGATGTTCATAGCAAACCTCTACACCTTTCTCACTATATCTTCCTCCTACTCACCCTTACTCCAACTTACTAACTGAAGTTGATTCAAGACCTCAATGGCTAGTGTATGCTAGTCTAGATTTATGAGTCAAAATGTTATTATTATTGAGTTTTCTCCATTTGACCACTCAAAAATCAATTACCTGTGACATATAAACTGATGGGTACTGGGCTTACCTTCAATGTAATCTGAAGGTGAATTCGAGTGATAACATTTATGGCACTGCTTCCTGGGAACGAATTGAAGACTTTTCCCTGGGATAGAAAGACAAAGAGCTCTGAATATGAAGGTGAATCAGATATCGGTACCATTGAAGATTGCAACTTGCACCTGGTGACTCAATTATTTCGACTCCACTGTTTCAGTTTTGGCTCCTAAAGGCAGACACATGAGGTCCACTTCACTACTGCCTCTAGCAACGTCTGAAGCTGAACCGAAGGAAATTATTAAAAAGGGAAAGACAGCTCAAAAAGGTACCTCCATTGTTGTACCAAGTTTTTCTGATAATTTGCATAATCCCTCTTTACAAACTCCAGTAGTTGCTTCTGATTCTCCTATTATACAAACTGCGGGAGTTTCAAGAAATTTAAGTTTTGCGATCTTTCCTGCCAATTTCTCCCCTCCTATTCTTGGTTTGGAAGGAGAGAGATTTGACACCCCTTTCTCCCCCAAATTTGTGAAGTGGAAGGATAAATCTTTGACCTTAGAAGACTTTCCTACTCCTCCTCAAATTAGAGTTGTTGCAGTTGCAGAAGGGGAGACTGTTGTTCCCTCAAGCCCCTTGTCTTCACCTCCCAGGAACATTGTCCCAGTTTCACATAGCCCAACTCCATCCCCTCTGGGTTCTCCTCTAGTTCACATACAAATGGAAAGATCTAATCCCTCTAGAACTAGAATGGAATCTATAGTAGTTGTTAGGTATGCCCCTCTTGTCCTTCCTTAGCCTCTGAATGCTCTGTCAGCAGATGGCTACCTTAAGCAGTTGTCCAAGTTCACAGGTGAGGAAGACATAACTACAAAAGAACATCTTGAAGCCTTTTATAGTTATACAGAAAACCATTCCATTGATAATGAATATGTAAGGATGAGGATTTTTGTTCATAGCCTTGATGGTGAGGCTAGGAAGTGGTTTAGGGATTTCCCCCCTGGATCTATCACCAAGATTGAGGCTTTAGATGATGCTTTTATGAGGCAGTGGGGGGACAAAAAGGACTTTTTGTATTATATCACTTAATTTGGATCCCTAAAGAGGAAAGAAGGAGAGTCTGTCTCTGATTTCTCTCAAAGATTCAACAAAATGTACAATAATATCCCTCCTGAGATAAAGCCTACAGAGACCTCTGCCAAAATCACCTATGCCAGTGCTTTTGACCCTGATTTTTGTCTTTTACTGAGAGAAAGGAGATCTGCCTCCTTAACTCATATGCAAGATGCAGCCGTGGAGGTAGAATCTAACATAGTGGCATTTGATCAAATTAGAGGGAAATCTGATAAGGACAAGAGAAAGAGTAGAACTGAAGCCTCAACCACTGATTCCTCTATTGTCCACCCCCAAGTTGATGAACTTACCAAATTAATAAAATCTCTTTCTGCTGAGATGGAAAAGTTAAAGTTTGAGGGAAAACAGACCTATAGAAATACACTAAATGATGATAATAGAGGTGGTTTCAGGAGACCTAATAATGCTCCTCAGACTCTTACAAGAGATCCCAGAAACAAAGAAAGGGATGACCAAAAGATCTAAACTCCTTTACAAAACAACCTTTTGGCTGACGAGGAAGGAGAAGATGAAGAAGATGATCCTGAGATCCATTTCTTGAGTGACACCCCTCCATCCCCTCACTTAACCCAATCTACATATGGGAAGTCCTTAATGGACAATCAAATAAATGAATTAAGTAAGGGAGAGAAGGGAAAATATAATTCTAGTAGATATGATTTGATATCTAAAAAGAAAGGGGAAAAGACTAATGCTTCTAATC